>JAHKKF010481928.1:10000-12296 GCA_019740295.1 Labeo calbasu | reverse complement strand
ACTGAGTTTATATTATGCAATTCTGACTTTATTACTCGCAACTGTTTCTCACAATTCTGAGAAAAAGTCAGAATTGTAAGATATACATTCACAATTGCGAGAAAAAATCTGACTTGTTATATATACAAACTCGCATTTTTGAGAAAAAAGTCAGAATTGCGAAATACAAACTCACATTTGCAAGAAAAAAGTCTGAATTGCTCATTTTTATCTCACAATTCTGACTTTATCACACACAACTGTGAGTTTATCTAACAATTCTGAGAAAAAAAGTCAATTGCAAGATACAAACTAGCAATTCTGACTTTGGAATGTGCAACTTTTAGTTAATACAATGCCGTTTTGACTTTAGAATTAGCGATTGTGAGTTTATATCTCATAATTTTGAGAAAGACGTCAGAATTGTAAGATATAAATTCGCAATTGCATGAAAAATCTGAATGGTGAGATACAATGCACATTTGCGAAAAAAAAAAAGCCAGAATTACAAACTTGTACAAGTACAAACGAAGTACAAACTTGCATTTATGAGAAAAAATAATTCAGAATAAAACCTGCTGTAACAAGCTTGAGAATTTAAAGCAGCAAACTAGCATGCGCTTAAAATAAACAGACAATATTGTTTGCTGGTGTGGACTTCACAATTTAGTACTTCATAGTTCACAGTCCTTGTGACGTGTTTTCAGCAATACATTTATAATGTGTTAAAAGAAACAATTCTCTGAATTGCCTTTACACAGACTTTAAGCACTTCATAAGTAAAGCTTATTTCCTTTTTTAATGTGAATTATCATTTGAGGTGTTACTTACGGGCTTTTAGCTGGTCAAATGACGCCTTCAAAGTGCTACAACACCAAAGCAATAATAATAAAGATAGATTTACGCTCATAAACCTTTATTTGTATGCAAAATATCAAAACCAGAAGCCAAGTTATAAACAAAAAAACATACAATCATACATAAACAGTATTTTCTTACCCAATTTCGCTCTGCCCTCCTGTCTTGCGTGCAATAGTAATCAATTCCTTGCCATACCTTTCCTCTGCCATCGCTCTATGAGTAGAAAAGTGCATGGTTATCTTTAACTAATGCTGCTTAATACTTTTAACCAACGCTAAACAGTGTATCTTGTAGAGATAAATCTAAATATGCAATTTTCAGTTGCTACCTCATTTTTAAGAGCTCTTCCATATCTTTACAAGCCCGTCGCCCATCACATAGCTTCTGGATAAGAGTCTCATATCCGACGTTACTGGTGAATTCTGGGCCCTGGAACCAAAAGGATTAGATTATATTTATCCAGTAACATCTATGGATGTTGGATTTCTACTATGTGAGGCTTAATCCTGAATCCAAGGGAAGTTTCTGTACTTGTAGCACTGTTTTTATCAAAAAAAAAGCTGAAGTCTATGCAAAAAAAAGAATGTGGTACCAGAGGTGGTTAAACAACTTAATCACTGACTGTGTCCACTGACACTGAGTGGTAATACTGACATGGACTGACTCAGAAAATCATTTATTTTAGCATTCCTACATTGCAAACAGAGAACAGTAGTACTATTTTTTACATAACTTAGGCCTACAGTATATATTTTTTATATGCAGCCTTAACATTGAACATTACTAGCGTGGTTTGGCATGCAAATCAACCCAGAAGTTGCTTTGTAGATAGATGCTCTGACAACACTAGATCAAAGTTAAAAAGAGGGTAGAGCAGGCACACAGTCGAACACTTAACAGGAAGCCAATAGATCATCTCCATGACACAATATCAGGATGTCTAAATATAAACACTAATCTCTAACAGAGAAGTGCTTTTAAGGCAATGACGAAAAATTATATTCTTAAAAATCATTCTTAGTTTGAGAGACCATCAAAACTAACAGTCAGTACAAAACTAAACCAACTTCTAACTGAAACGCATAAATGAAAAACAACAAGAGATAGTGGAATTTGTCTTATTTAAAGAGAACGGCAGTGCACAGAAAGCACAGAGATTTGATAAGTCGTCCAATTCCTCACTTTCCGTACTCTTAAAGCATAAGGTAATGTGATGCTGGCGAATTACTGGAAATTAAAGACACATGAGTAATCTACGCTGTCATCATATGCTATGCTGTTAACCTCAAGCATGTCAGCCTTAACATACAACAGCGTTCAGTCTAATCTGTCCAAATATCTCAAGTCGTTTACTTACCCAAAAAGAATCTTTGAATTGCAAAGGTGTCATTTTAAAAGCGGTTTAGGAACGTTGCGAGCACACAGAAGGAAACAAAATCGGAATTAAGAAAAATGA
>JAHKKF010481928.1:0-7500 GCA_019740295.1 Labeo calbasu | reverse complement strand
GGAGCATCAATGAGTGTTTGAAGCTTCTGTAATAGTTGCATAAGAGTCCCTCAGTTGTCCTCAGTGTGAAAAGATGGATCTCAAAATCATACGGTCATTGTTGGAAAGGGCTCCAATACACAAAAAAGAGAAAAATCTAACAATTTGTGGGACCTGAAGAATGTTTCTGAAGAACAGCGGCCAGTTTAACTGTTCAGGACAAACAAGGGACTCATGAACAACTATTTTTTTATGTGAAATCTTATTCAGGTCAGTACTAAATAAAAAAATAATTTTATATGAATTTTATATGATGTCTTATTTTGGTCAAATAATTAACGTTTCGCAGAATCTGCAAAGTGTATGTAAACTTTTGACCTCAGCTGTAGATTCTAACATCTCCCATAAATCTGTTTATCCAAAGAAAACAAATGGTAAAGTAATTGATAAGCAAAAGATTTAATCAGTATTTAATTGTGTATATTTATTATATATTGTTATTTATTCCAACGTAGACATACCATTTGCTCTGAGATCTCCAATGAATTCACTCAAGCTGATGAATCCATCTTTATCCAAGTCATATTCAGAAAGCACATCTTCAATGGCAAAATCCTGGGGTAAATGCAACCACATAGCACATAGTTAAATAATGTTTAATCATATTTATGATTCACTGCAGCTTAATTTTATACTTACAGCCATGTGATCCACCTCAGAAGGATGAGTAAATGCAAGGAACTCAGTTAAGTTCAGGCCAGCTGAGCCATCCATGTCGGCAAAGTCAAAACGTCTTTTTTCCTTTGCATTGAGCTATGAGTGAATAAAACAATTTTTTTTTCAATCAGGCAAGACTTTTCTTTGCTGTTACACACTGTGAAAAGTTAAGAAACTATGCAACATACAAATCTGAGAGACTCTTCCTCAGGGTCTTCGAGAACAGCATCTACATCAACTTCCACAGTATGGCCATGCAAGACCATATTATACTCGTCCCAAGATACCAGACCATCACTGTTGGAGTCAAACTCAGGGAAGCGTTCCTCTGCATCATCCAGTGCGTATGTCCTGTACACCCTCTGTATCCATAATGTGATTTCCTCTAGAGAAACAACAGAGAAAGTTTTTTATAATTCTAATATTGACTACAGTTCAAAAGTTTAGAGTCTAAGTTGTATGATTGATTGTATGATTTTAATTTGTTATTATTTCACAATAATGCTGTTTTTACTGTATTTTTAATCAAATAAATGCAGCTTTGTAGGGTATAAGAGACTTTTGACATGTAGTTTAGACATGTGTACATCTCATGTGTACATGCTAATATATCGGTCAATCAAACCAGAACTGACCTGGAGTCAGGTGTTTATCAGAGTTAGTGTCAATCTTCTTCACTATCTCCACCATTCGCTTTCGCTGCTCAGATGGACTGAGCTTCTGTATTTCATCTTTGTCCTGAAAAATAGTGAATATTAGTTGGTAGAATGAAACTGGATGCATAACTGTTATCAAGAACCATAGTACCTCAGAGCCAAGGAACATATTTGCATTATGTTCATGGTTATGTTTGCCTAAATGATCCTCCTGGACAATTTGTTTTCCAATGGCTCCTGATGCACAACAAACCACCAGCAGTAGGAAAGCTGTGTATCTAATCTCTAAACCTGATAAACACACAAATACAAACAAATTAGACCCCATGATTGACAGGACGATCTTGAGTGCCCTCTTGTGATGGGCTACAGATTTCCATGTCGAAGCATCTTGAAATATAACAAAGCGGGTTTAAATTTCAGTCTATAGCCAGGAAATGAATTTAAATAACACTATGCATAACATAATACAGTATCTCATTTTGTGGTATGATGATTATCTGATATCGTGGGACGCATGATAATGTGACTGTCGCAACTGCGAAGTATTTTTACTTTAAAAAAGGAACTACAAAGCGTCGAGACACGCAAATTTATGTCAAAACTAACACTCGGTTGTGTTTTAATATTAGGTAGCCATAAAGAGAATTCACCATACGTGTTTAAGAAAACAAACCCCTTACTTTTGAAAGGCGGAAAGCTAAAGTTTTCAGCTGAACTTGTTGCCATGGTACGCTCCAGTCATCTGTACTCTCACTCACCGTTTTCCTGTATGTGCAAGTAATTTGTTACTGCCACCTGCAGGATTGGAGGATATGCAAAGTCTATTACAGTATCTTTCTCTAGAACGTTTAAAACAAATTCAGTATGAACGTATGAAATCAAATGCAAAGTTAATATTTTATATTACATCAAGCAAATGAACAGGTACAATCTGAGCGATTCTGACTCACGTGGGAGTGGAAAAAAGTAAAAAATATGAGACCCTGGACCACAAAACCAGTCATAAGTAGCACGGGTATATTTGTAGCAATAGCCAACGATACATTGTATGGGTCACAATAGTCGATTTTTCTTTTATGCCAAAAATCATTAGGATATTAAGTAAGTATCATGTTCGTGAAGATATTTTGTAAATTTCCTACCGTAAATATATTAAAACTTATTTTTTTGATTAGTATATGAATAGGCTATGCATTGCTAAGAATTTCATCTGGACAACTTTAAAGGCGATTTTCTCAATAATTTAAACTTCTTTTCTTCAGATTTTCAAATAGTTGCGTATCAGACAAATATTGCCCTATCCTAACAAACCATGCATACATCAATGGAAAGCTTATTTATTCAGCTTTGATGTATAAATCTCAGTTTCAGAAAATCGACCATTATTACTGGTTTTGTGGTCCAGGTCACATGCTTTTTTTTTAATAATGCCATATGAGAGCAACAGAAATAGAAAGCAATGTAATACAGATATAGTAGGCTATGTATATGGATCAGGGATGGAAATGAACAGGACTTGTGGCAAAAATGCCACCAAAATTAACAAAAATGACCCATAAATTCAAGAGAAAGGGGAAAAGGTGCCTCTACACAATTAAATATTGTATTACAGCTGTCGCGATTAAAATTAATTATGAAAATGAATGAAAAGTGTCAATTCGCAGAGTTATAGTTAGATTCGCTCACAGGGCATCAGATTACTTTTACGCGCTGTTTTGTTTAGCGTTGAGCGTTATAACCAATCAAACGCGTTTCTGATTAATTTAGGAATGCATTGGCCAATCAGATGCACTTAGATTAGCCAGCGCTGAAAACGCCGGAGTTCTGCGGATAAAATGTAAATAAAAGATTCATTTCGTAGCTTCAGTGATTATTATGGAAGTTTCTGAATAACTTGCCCTAGACTAAGGTCATGGACCGACATGTTTGTCTGTGAAGCCAGAATGTGACGTGGCCAAAACGCAGACACAAACCAAAAACGTTTTATATTGTTTTCTATAAGAATTTGAATGATCATTATTACAATATAAAGAGCAATAATCTACAATAATGATTTTTTGTCATAATACTTCAGGCCTATGAGCTCCTGTTTTTCTACATGTAGGGTATAATTTAGATACAATTTTAAACAGTCTTGTTATTGACAACAGTTTAAAATATTGATTAAAGTAATTGGGTAAATTGAAGTATTTGACATTAAAGACAACATAGTATGGTGATTATAAAAAGATGATTATACAAATTGCTCTCACAACATGTAATAAAATGAAATAAGAAAAGTAGTAAATGTAGAAGAAAAATGTGACCCTGGACCTGTCTTAAGTAGCACGGGTATATTTGTAGTAATAGCCAAACATACATTGTATGGGTTGATGAAAATGATCGATTATTGATTCTTTTATGCCAAAATCATTAGGATATCAAGTAAAGATCATGTTCTATGAAGATATTTTATAAACGTCCTACTGTAAATATATCAAAACTTTTTTTTATTAGTAATATGCATTTGCTAAGAACAATCATTTGGACAACTTTAAAGGTCATTTTCTTAATATTTAGATTTTTTGCACCCTCATATTCCAGATTTTCAAATAGTTGTATCTCAACCAAATATTTTCCTATCAACAAATCATACATCAGTGGAATGCTTTCAACTCTTTTGACCCTTATGACTGATTTTGTGGTCCAGGGTAACATACATACATAGACCTAAGAAAAGATATAAATAAAAAAGTAAATAAATAAATAATAAACCAGAGGCACTGTACAATACAATAATACAAATGTTACATTAAATAATACATTTCATAAATAATATAGGCCTAATATACAAGAGGAAAAGGGCAACAAACATAATACTTGCCTACAATGTTGTAGGCTCGTATAACCTTTTTACAGATTGTGTAAAACATTATAAATAAAGTTTGAAATCATTTTAAAATTTGGTTTGGAGTCAGACCATGTGAAGCTTTCTTGTTAAAATTGTGTTCCCAGTTATTATTATTATTATTATTATTATTATTATTATTATTATTATATATCACAGCTGCTCCCCATTACTACCAATAACTAACAATAGGTGGCACTGATGTGCTATTTTAGTTTGGTAGACGCCGACAACCAAAAGAGTCGTAATGTGTTTTTGGACCTCCAGATGTCGCTGTTTCTCTGTAATCTTTCCTCTCTTATCTCCAGCAGGAACTGACGTTTGTGTCTACGACTACATGACCAAATTTTCCAGCTGGAGGAAAATGTCCAGCGTCAAAGATCGGAGAGTCTGAAGGTGGGAATCGTCTTTTATCAGTACAAAGTCTTACAATTCATCTAAGTTTACCAGTCAACTCAATTCGTCTGTCTACCGGAAGTACAGTATGTGGTCTGAGTATTTGTGCTGTTTGTTTTTCTTCTGCTTGTGTTTTCACTTTTGTTGGCGCGTGAAGTGCGCCGAAATGCCGAAACATTTGCACAAACATTGCGTAAAAGTTTCGGAAACAACTTTATATGAGGGATCTTTTGTTTGAGGGTTAAGACGTAGTTTTATGAGATGTTTTACAGTGTCGGACTTTTCGTCGCGGTATATTTAGTGTGTTGACAACGATATTTATCTGTATCTATTGGTAATTAGTGGTGTTAACGTGGCTCTTTGATTATCTATTTTCTTGCATACTTTGCATCTATATAAACTTTTGTTGAATTTTTGAATTGTCTTTAAAACGTACTTTTCCTTTATTATTTTTTAGATAAGTCAGTGTTGCGTTTCTGTATTGCACACATAAATTTACCAATATTTCATATACTAAGAGTTCATATACTAAGAGTTCAGAGCAGGTTAGTCTCTGCTGCACCTTCACTAACTTTAAAAGTTTTTGCAACATTGGGCGAAGCCTGTAACACTTCTTTATCCAATAGGATTTAACATTAATTCTATCATTCACTCTGGTTTTAAAGTTAAAATCTTATTGAAACTATAATGCATCCACTTGCTTGGACTGCCATTCCACATTTTTTTATCATTTCCAACAATCACAGTTGATAGTATGTGTAATAATTATAATGTCTTAAGATTCTAATAGGAATAAAAGCTCTTTTGTATGCCGCTTTGAGTCAATAATGTTGTGGTAACTGACTGGAGAAACAAGTTATGTCTTGTTTTTTGCCTTTTGCCAGACACATCTAAAATAGGCTTGTGTAATTTAGTGGATTCAGCAGCACATATGGCTTTTTTAAAAGTTCAACCGAAATGCCATATAACAGTGTTGCGTCATTGTATTTATATGCATGAATCATGTGCCTTGGGTATGCTAGCTAGAAATGCATGTGTAACTTATTTTTGTGTATCCTGCAATGGTTATCTGTCACGTAACTCACTGTATTGTGTTTACTGTAAACGGAATATGTGTAGCGACAGCTTTCACATATTACAAGTCCTGCATTGTGTTGTCGATCATCCCTTCTGGACATTCTCACCATTTTGGGAACTATTTGTCTTCCCTTGACATGTTTTGGAAGTGCTTAGAAAAGCATCTCAAACTAAACTCTAAATGCTTTGTGTTCGGTCTGTTTCTGAGATGTAACAGTTTCATAAACTGACACGCTGACATTTAAAAGCCATATGTTATTATCTAGTTATTCATTTCTTTCTTGAGCGTGACTTCTGTACTTTGAACAGCTGCACTGAAGCTTGATAAATCATTTTGTTGTAAAGCACAAAAACATTTTTCCTGACTTCCGTTATGATTTGACAACACCTTTGAAAGGCTTTCCATCCGTGGGTTTTCGAATGCATAAATAAGTGATGTTTGTCATTGTTAAAACGGTGCAGTCACGCATGGACCCTGAGGGCTGAGAGTCATTCCCACGAGATATGAGCTGCAAAGATTTGATAAATCCGAGAGCACAGTCCATGCCACCTGCTTTTTTATACTCCTGACATGAGAAAGAAAAGCAGAAACAGTAACTACGCCACCAGTCAAAAGTTTTTGAACAGTAAGATTTTTAATGTTTTTTAACAAAGTCTCTTCTGCTCACCAAGCCTGCATTTATTTGATCCAAAGTACAGCAAAAACAGTCACATTCTGAAATATTTTTACTATTTAAAATAACTGTTTTCTATTTTAATATATTTTAAAATGTAATTTATTTCTGTGATTTCAAAGCTGAATTTTTAGCATTACTCCAGTCACATGATCCTTCAGAATTCATTCTAATATTCTCATTTGCTGCTCAAAAAACATTTATTATTATTGTTATGTTGAAAACAGCCGAGTAGAATTTGTTCAGGTTTCTTTGATGAATAGAAAGTTTAGAAGAACAGCGTTTATCCGAAATGGAAATGATCTGTAACATTATAAATGTCTTTATCATCTGTTTTGATCAATTTAAAGCATCCTTGTTAAATAAAAACTGTACTTATTAATTTCTATAATTTCTTTTCTAAAAAAAAAAAATACTGACTTAAAGCTTTTGAGTGGTACAGTGTATTTTTAGATAAATGCTGAATCTTTGGGTCTTTCTTTTCATCAAAAAAACCCTGAAAAAATACCTAACTGTTTTACATATTAATAATAATAAAAAATTTGAATGATTTTTGTAGGGATGCACCGAAATGAAAATTCTTGGCCGAAACCGAAAACCGAATAAGAGGAAACCAAGGCCGAAAACCGAATACCGAAACACCGAAACAAATTATGCCAATTATTAGTACCATTGCATTTGTGGCTATGACTGTGCACTAACCTTACTAAAATCGAGGCATTGCAATTGCATAAATTAATATTAAAGTTTTAAAGAATAAATCGTTAAGGTTGAGCTTGTCCTCTGYCTGACATTTGAGAAAGATTTGAGAGAGTGCATTTATATAGGGCCAGTGCATAAATTATTATTTTTTTGGCAAATTTAAAAAATATCTAGCAGAAATATGGCTACAGTCTAATAGTCACATATATAGTAGCCTAAGGGGCCGTTCACATATCGCGTCTTTTGCGCGCTCAAGTTCATTATTACAGATGTAGACGCGCAGCAGCCGCGCTCATAACAGAAGCGACGCAGTCGCGGCGCGCTCGTTTTTTTCAGACGCGTCCGCGCCGCATCGAGATGAAAACATCAGAATGCTGCAAGCGCACCGCGGGTCACGTGACAAGATTCA
>JAHKKF010481914.1:0-10726 GCA_019740295.1 Labeo calbasu | reverse complement strand
TATATACATATATGCAAGTGATTTCATATGTGGATGTGCGTGAACTTTTCAGTGTAAAAGGAAGCAGCGGCACTTCCGGCGGAATCTCCAGATGCCAGAGCATTTTAAAACGCTTAACGTGAATTAATGCATTAAAATAGTGTTTTAAAAAGACATTTAATATAGCATACGATGTACCAGGGGCGAATTTCCACTAGTCACTTTTCAAAATCCCGTTCAGCACCGCCGAGAGTTCGCGCGATCGTTCAAACAAAACCGAAAGTAAAACNCGCACGCGCCTTCAAAAGCAATTTTAATACCCCGCGTTTAGAGCGCGACTCCCCAATGCGTGCAAATTAGGCTACATAACATATTTAGGATGTTATTAGTATGTAGGTAAACAACATGAAAAACACCTTTTGGTGAATTACAGTAATTTTATTCCAAGAATAATTATTTACTGTATGTACAGTAAATAATAGTAACTACAATTATTGTAACTACAATAATTGTAGTTACAAGTCTTGTAACTACAAATGTACTACAAACTTTGAAACATGTAAAACAAACTTGTGGAAAATGACAGTAATTTTTTTTTTTTTTTTTTTTTTCAAAAAATAATTATGTACTGTACATACAGTAAGGAAGATATTGGCAAAATCTAATCTGTAGTTTATCTCTATGAGTAATACAAACTTCACAGTTTGACAATGCTTTATCTTAAACGTTAAAAGTCACTTTAATTAAAATACATTGGACGTTTTATACCCAGTAGGTGGAATTTTCAGACGGTCCCTTATGCATCAAGCGCTGAGACAGCACGTAAAAGCTTTCTCCGGTTAAATTTGCTGCTACAGTACATTTAGCCGGTTTTTAAATATTTTTTTCATGTCGATATACAGTTGTTGCATATTGTTAAAACTAATCGTGGTAGTGGTATCTTTGTAGGACTGTTGATTCTATGGAACAGTGGCACACGAAAGCGAATGTCTGGCGAATATCAAACCTAAAACTAACTTTACCGAGCTTGTTCCAGCTGCGTTGAAGGCGCGCTCGCTGCTGCTGCTGACGGAGACACTAAAGGCCTTCCAAGCCGGTCTCGAAAGTGAAAGCAAAAGTGAAGTAACGGACGGTAAAGTTCAGGAATGAACAGTATACGATTTATGACAAAATCGTTAATATTTGTTCTTAACGTGTTTCTCCTTTAGTTACAACGAATCAAAACGGATACATTTCAAGTGACACGGAAGAAGACAGGAAAATCAGAAAAGCAGCGTGCACATTTGGTTAAAAATGAAAGGCTGTCAACTGACACTTAAAACGGGAAGCATCGCCAGATTCTAGAGCCAAAAGCTCGTCCACAGTTTAGTAAACGTTGGTAACCTTTTTAAGTTGTTCTTGTATTGCATTGACTGCTTTGGTGTGTTGCAATACCGTAGGCCATTGTTTTGATGCTTATCCGAAAAAGATTTTTTCTTTTGCTTTGTACTACATACAAAACCACCACAATGATGACAGCTCAAATAATATTAGCATCATTAACGTTAGTCCATAGACTGTAAAAATAAGAATTAGCCCAGCTTCTTTAGCTCAGGTTATCATTGCATTGATTACGCACGTTACAGGACAGGCTATTGTACCGTTCTTATGACTTCTGTTTTGCTGTCTTTTAATTGGGGGTCTTGAAGTCATTGTGGTTTGCACATTAGTATGATTGATAACAGTAATATAGCTTTAGATGTTACAGTCACTGGATGAACACAAGCAAATATCAGTTAAAAATATAATTTTAATTTAATTTAAAAAAAATAATTTTAACTTCAATTAAATGTCAGTGCTGGTATCTTTATTTAATGCTGTAAGTTAGCCATAACTGTGAGCTAAGCTGAATATAGCATCTTAAAATGAGTATTAATAGTATTAAAATGAGCTACATTAGCAAATGGATAAACTTAACCATCCTTCTTCCCTGGTGGATGTCATTTGTTCCACTGTGCTGGATCAGTAATGATTCGCGCGAACATAGACGGATATATGTAGATGAGGAGCTGCATTCCATTCACAAACAAATGTAATCCACTGCATCTTCAGCGGCTCAGATGTCGGGAGTAAATGACGACCACTATGTTCATTATTACATCCAGCAACACAACACCTCAATCGGAGATATTCTTGTCTAACTTACATCCCTGCTCTGACATCTAAACAATGGAGGTTGGACTGTTAAAGCTGATTTAGGCGGGTCTGAGGTAAGACGCTCATGTCAATCAACTATCGTGGGAGCGGCCTCTGTCGGTGTGACACCACACCTGTCTAAGAATCTGAGAATGACTCGATTTGAAAAAGGGGATATTATTTTTACAGAATAATTAAAAACCACTGCATAGACTTTTTTTCATTATAGGGTAGATGCGTACATACACTGCCAACATACATTAATGTTCAAACTTTGCATCTGATGACCCCTTTAAGTTTATCAGCACATTATATTCATTTATATTCATTTTGTCTCAGCTTTTTTTTCCACATCACTCATGAAGGAATCCATGATCACCATCCACACTGTCCGCCCGCGCTCTGCTTCTGGCTGCTGAGGTCACACGTTTTTTAAGATTTTTTTTCCACCGCTTACACTTTTATCATCCTAATTACAAATACAAATAAAAAAATACAAATTACATATTACAAAACACACGCAAAGTGCTGACTGACACTGATTACTGGAGGGTGCAGTGTTCCCGATTGACTCGGGTATTACACACAATGTTAAACAGACCCGAGACCCAAAGTAATAGATTGGGACCCGACCCGGACCCGGCTGACCATTTAAAATATGGACCCGAACCCGTAAGGGTCCCGGGTCCTCGGGTCTCGGGTCCTCTGTGAAGACCTCTACCTTGCAGTCCTTGAACTTTGAGTATTTTGGCTCAAGACAGTTAGGGTATGTCGAAAAACTCAGACCGTATTTTCTTCCTCAACTTCAAAAATCATTTCAAAATCATCCTACAACGCTGCAGAAGTACTGACACAGTCTTTGCAAAGTGGAAGAAGATCAAACGCCCTTAACAAAAAAGGTAAAACAGCGATATGTGACGATGTTGAAGTTGAGGGAGAACATGAGATGGGAGTTTTTCGACATACTCTAACTGACATAAACCGGAACAAAAACAGTCCAGGCAGAGTAAGACAAGGCGAGCGCTTGACATTAAAAAGTCTATAAATTGTATTATTTTTATACGTTATGCTAGATAAGACCCTTCTTCCTTGGCTGGGATTGTTTACAACCACATTTGGAATAATTTGAAGTCAAACAGCGGCGAACATTATCCGTAAAGGGACGAGACGAGAGAATAATCGAATAAACGAGCTAGAGTCCAGTAGGCAGGCGGTGAGACAGACGAGACGAGATGGCCAGGCGAGGGAACTAAACACAGGGAACTAGGAACTAGGAAACGCTAACAATGATTAACACAACAACAATACTCCATGGCTTGCAAGGGGAGAGACCGGGGCTTTTATAGCGCCACTGATTGGTCACAGGTGCTGACCCAATCAGCACACTGAATGATGGGGAATGTAGTCCGGGGTGTAGTGCAACAGTCTGTGTGTGATGATAAGGTGAGAGCGACATCTGGTGGTGAGCGGTCCGCAGAACACCGACCAGATTCGTAACAAGGGCACCATATCAGTCCATTAAATAGAGAAAAATAAATATTTTCCTCAAAAAACATAATTTCTTTACAACTGAAGAAAGAAAGACATGAACATGGATAAGAAGGGGGTGAGTAAATTATTTGCAAGTTGTTGTTCTGGAAGTGGACTTCTCCTTTAAAAAGTTTAAAAGGCAGAAAGTAAAATGTTTAGCAAAAAAAAAAATCGTCTCAGGTTACGTATGTAACCTTGGTTCCCTGAGAAGGGAACGAGACATTGCGTCCTCTAGGGGTCGCTATGGGGAACGCCATCTCCGTGACCCGTGTCTGAAGCCTACATACAAAAACATCAACAAAGTTGGCCGCGACAGCCTATGACATCACTTCTGGCGCTATTCGTTGCTGCCGGCGCGTCACTACCGGTGCGACCACAGTATAAAAGGACGCTGGTAGAACAGGACGGTCACTTCTTTATCTGAAGCTCACATCCGAAGCATGGCGAAGAGACTAGAGGATGCAGTGTCTCGTTCCCTTTTCAGGGAACCAAGGTTACATACGTAACCTGAGACGTTCCCTTTCGAGGAACTCGAACTGCGTCCTCTAGGGGTCGCTATGAGGAACGGTTATACCCACGCTGCCATGCTGAGGGGGGTGCCTGTCATCATAGAGAGGAGCACTAAGTACCAACTCCCTAAGCTTTAAGCGAGTTGCCCCTGAGATGTAGTGACGGCTGTCAGTGACATTATCCCCTACGGCCAGAGCCTGGGCTGCATACCCCAAACTTACCTGCAAGGGTTCAGAACACTGGACCCGGGGTAGAGCCTCAAGCTTGGAAACAGAGGTATTCCTTTAAGGGGATACGGCCAAGTGCCTAGGATTTCCTAGGTTGGCCTGTCACCCAGGGTTCCCGCAAGTGGCAAGGTTCCCGCAAGTGGTAACTCCCTGCTCAAAAAAGGTTAAGCATAAAATAAAGAGTGCACTGGGACTAGCGCGTGTAATACCGTTCCTTTAGCCTGGCAGATGCTCTGGAGTGGGACCCTGGTTGGGATTCTAACCATCTCGAGAAAGGGTACGGGCAATAGCGCATGAATCCCTACCATAAAAGATTTTAGAATGGACGCAGAACTCCGGTGCATTCCATACCACAGTGTGGATTTTAGAAAAGTGCCCAAAGGTTCATGTGCGCACTTACCATATACATGGATTTGAGAAAGCGCCCAAAGGTTCATGTGGGCCTTACCATAAGAATGGATTTTTAGCCGTACCTTTGAGAAACGGTGAAATAAGAAGACCCTCAGAATGAGGGGAGCATTGCATAACAAGGCTCTAAGGGGAAGGCAGTAAGGGCGAATCTCAGTTGCCCAATAGGGCAATGCTCAGAGCAAACCCTCGAAGGGAGGGGAGCATACTATGCCAAGCAGACAGTAGCCGCTAACTGTCTAATAATACTGCCATAGAGCCGATACACTTAACCAAAAGGGAAGGCAGTGTATCAGGCTTCTACTCTGAGACAGGAGGAGCCACTGATCCCCCCAGGGGGGACGAGCTCAAAGACCCTTTCCGTAGAGAGGGGAGCATCGTCGCACCCTGTAAAAGAGGCCTTGGACAAGATCTGATCACGGAGATCAGATATAAAAGGGAACAACCTCTATAAGATTGCACAGCCCTCGGGCTGTGCTGCGGGTATTCTCTTAAGGAGGCATAAACCATTCTCACTCCAGACAGACCTGTGCTTACCATCTCGATGGAAAGCATGGGCCCCGTTCTATCAAGGCCCGCAGAACCTCGAGAACAAGGGCCAAGAATGTCGCCAAAGCTCCTCAGAGCACCCAGAGAGTTTCCGCAAAAACAACTCTGACTCGTAAGTTGGTGAAACATAGCGTGGTCAAGCCCACTCCTCGGAGGGGCGACTCGCTAGATCACCAAAATGACATGGGAATAGGTCTGTATGATAAAGGTGGAAACCCAGATACAGGAGGCCCCTCAGGGCGGGACGCAGATAGAGGGTCTCAGCCAGGTGGCCTCAGGTCCATGTGTCTATCCAAGGGTGTCCAGGAGCTTCCTGCGAGAAAAGACTTCCGAAGAGCTTACCTGGAGGTAGGACCATAGCCCGAGATGTAGTGCTGTAGTGGGGACCTGAAAGATTCCCATTCGATATATGCCGAAGGCAGATCCATAGACAAGCAGAGAAGGGGAGATGGAAATCTCCAGAGGAAAGTGAGTAGATGTTAGTTTTTACTCTGATCCAGGCGAGAGCGCTGTCTCGTTTGGATCACTTCCCTCAGATCTTGTCTACCTCCCCTCGACCCACGCTTTCTCTAAGAACCACCCGCAGGTGGGGGAGGGGCGCGAGTAGCCACACTAGTCTTCTGAGCCTGTCCTTGGAACGAGACGGGCCAGGACCCCTGTGTTGTTTAGGCTCAGATCTGGACCTTCGAGAAATGAAGGTTTTGAAGGCCGCTGAGCACGCCTTCGCCTCCCTGAACTTCTCGACCACTGTCTCAACGGAGGCACCGAAAAGCTTGGAAGGCGAGACTGGCGCATCGAGAAGAAAGCCCCTCTCTTTCTTCCTGAGGTCAGCCAAATTCACCCACAGATGTCTCTCCGTAACCACCATGGCTCCCATGGACCTGCCCATGGCAGTGGCAGCCTGCTTGGTGGCACGGAGAGTGAGATCCGTGGTGCGGCGCAGCTCAGCAACCTCATCAGGGGAAAGACCCTGACCTTTATCCAGATCTTTCAGCAGATTAGCCTGGTAGGCTTGAAGCACAGCCATAGTGTGCAACGCACCCACAGCCTGACCTGCTGCTGCGTACACCCTGCCATTTAATCGAGATGTTACCTGAAGGGGAATAGATGGCAGGGAGGGAGTTTTGAGAGAGGATGTTTTACCTATAGAAAGATAGCTGGCTAGCATCTCTTCTACAGGAGGCATCCTCTCATAGCTGTATTCACGCATCCCCTCAATGTTAGCATAATTAGAATGCAGAAAAAGATGGATGCTTGAAGAATGATCCATAACCTCAAGCAGCT
Source organism: Labeo calbasu (assembly GCA_019740295.1). Classification (NCBI taxonomy): domain Eukaryota; kingdom Metazoa; phylum Chordata; class Actinopteri; order Cypriniformes; family Cyprinidae; genus Labeo; species Labeo calbasu. The sequence continues at coordinate 4,064 of JAHKKF010481914.1, read as the reverse complement.
CATCGTACGCAGGGCAAGAGATTAACGAAGGCTCAGCCTCAGCTTCTTCACTCTCTGACATCTCCTGCTCTTCTTGGGAAGAAGAGCAATAGAGCACTAGCTGCTGGATCAGATGATGTGAGGGAAATAACATCATCGTCAGCCAGCAGCTCATCCTCGCCCTCAACTGAAAAGGAAAGGGAAAGCCCCGTTTTTAGCTCGTCAGCGAGGTCCGCTTGCGATCCCCACAAGCTCATTTTCCTCCGCAGCAGAAGGTCCTGAACCGCGGGGAGCAGGCGACTGTCCCTCTCCCCTCGAGAAGAGAGACAGGCAAGAACGGAGCTTTTTCATAGAAAAGAGCTCACAGTGGACGCAAGCTGCCCCCTCGAGGACATCGCGTGCATGCTCCTCGCCGAACAATAGACGCAAAGATTGTGCGTGTCATCGGGTGTCAAATAACGAGGACACAGAGCCGCGCACCTCTTAAACGTCTTACTAGTGCTTGCCATTGATGAAAGAAATGAGAAAGAAATCTTTCTTACCAAATAATGCACACTCCAGTCAGTGAAGACGAAGAAGAGATTGTCCTGTTCTACCAGCGTCCTTTTATACTGTGGTCGCACCGGTAGTGACACGCCGGCAGTGACAAGTCACGCCGGAAGTGATGTCATAGGCTGTCGACGGCCAACTTTGTTGATGTTTTTGTATGTAGGCTTCAGACACGGGTCACGGAGATGGCGTTCCCCATAGCGACCCCTAGAGGACGCAGTTCAGGTTCCTCGAAAGGGAACTTTAGATGTATACTTTGTCTAAATTTTTGAATTTTTACACTGGCTACTTGGGGAGCTCAAGTAACCTTTTCTTTTTTTTTTTTTTTTTTTAATGAGTGTATGCCTGCAGAATCCCAGAGTATGACGTCAGAGGACAACCCTAGTATCACAGCAGAAAACTGTATTAGACACGATCGAAAGGTAACAACAAACAAACCCTAAACAGCAAGTATCGTTTTATATATAAATATGAGTGTATAGACTGTAATACAGATTGATAACAGTGACCACTACCTCACGTGAAAAGCCATCCACACCTCCAAAGATAGCTATATTTTAAATAAAACAAGAATTAACACAAATGTTTTTTTGTTTGTTTGTTCGCTTTTTTTTTTAAAAAAAAAAAGCCCCATCTCTCATAAGAACAGCAGCATGCAATAAATAAGTGAAAAAGAGTGACAAACTTGCTGAATCAATTTATGGTTGGTGTCAATGTGCATTAATGACCTAGGACCAGAGACTGAATAGGCGTGCGTCTCCCTGTCTGACAGGATGAGTTGAATTATTCTACACAGTTCTGTGAGGCCCTCTAAAATGTCCTGTGGGATGGTAACTATATTGGAAATAGCACTTAAAAGACTATTTCTTGCGAGCAGATAAACTCCAGGTAGTTCATGTCAAGGGGAATGTGGCCAACAGCATTTTCCAAGTCTTTGCAAAACATAATCTAAAAGAAATTGCTTAATAGGAATAAACAATATGTTATGTTAAATACCACAGTCTAGCTGACTAGATAACATGAGTACCCAAACTCCTGCAGAGTTTAGCTCCAACCCCCAATTAATTCAATTCAATTCAATTCAAGTTTATTTGTATAGTGCTTTTCAAAATACAAATCGCTGCAAAGCAGCTTTACAGAAAATCTAAGTTTCTACAAACTATTTAGTAGAAGCTTAATAGTGGTGACTGTCAAGTTGGTGTACATATGGCAGAGATGTATGGTAAAAAATTAGTCAATAACATAAATGTCAAACAATAAACACTATCAACAGTAATTAATTATGGGTTGCAATCAAACATATATCAAAGTTGGTTAGTGCTGTGAGGGGTTGGCATCATCTCTTCTTGGGTGTTCTGGGTCCAGACTGAAGCAAGTGGGATGTCAATCCCGTGGCACAAACAGAGAAACAAATAGAGACATAATTAGCATAGCTGCTGTTCCAACCAGCAAAAAGATTTGTTCAACCAAAGCTAAAAAATAATAATGTGCATCTGATCAGATATAACTGCAGTACAAAATTATGAGATGCATTATTTGAATGCTTGGCTAAAAGATGTCTTTCTTTTTTTTTTAAGATTCATTTTTGCCATTTTTATGACTTCATTTAGATAGGACAGTGTAGTTGGACAGAAAGCAAAGTGGGAGAGAGAAAAGGGGTGGGAAAGGTCCACAAGCCAGGACTCGAACTCGGGACACCCGCAGCGCAATGGCACTATATGTTGGCACGCTAACCACATGGCTATTGGCGACGACGAAAGATGTGCATTTAATCTAGATTTAAACAGAGAGAGTGCATCTGAACCCCGAACATTATCATGAAGGCTATTCCAGAGCCAAATGTGAAAAGGCTCTACCTCCTTTAGTGGACTTCGCTATCCTAGGTACTACTAAATTCCAGAGTTTTGCGACCTTAGGGAGCGTGATGGATTGTAGCGTGGTAGATGACTAGTTGGGTACACAGGAGCTAAACCGTTAAGTGCCTTATAGGTAAGAAGTGTTATTTTGTAACTGAGGCAGAACCTAATAAGTAGCCAGTGCAGAGACTGTAAAATTTGGGTAATATGATCATATTTTCTTGACCTGGTAAGGACTCTAGCAGCTGCATTTTGGATTATCTGTAGCTTGTTAATTGAACCTAGCAGTGCATTACAATAGTCCAGTCTAGAGGTCATGACTGCATGAACTAGCTTTTCTGCGTCAGAAACAGGTAACATGTTTTGTAGCTTGGCAGTGTTTCTAAGATGGAAGAATGCTGTTTTTGTAACATGAGAAATATAATTTTGAAAAACAAATAGCTGTCTAATATAACACCCAGACTTTTGACTGTAGTGAAAGTAACAGTACATCCGTCTAATTGCAAACTGTAATCCAAGAGATTCTGTGTACTTTTTTTTTTGGTCCAATAAGTAATATTTCTGTCTTATCTGAATTTAATTGAAGAAAATGATTGGTCATCCAGTCATTTACATTTTAACACACTCTGTTAACTCTGTTAATTTAGAAGTTTCACCTGGTTTTGTTTAAATATATAGTTGAGTATCATCAGCATAAAACTGGAAACTAATCCCGTATTTTCTAATAGTATTACCAAGGGGCAGCATGTATATTGAAAATAGCAGAGGTTTACTGGTGATGATTGAGATGACTCCCTGTTTAAATAAACAAAGTGGTAGCGGTCGGCAGTGTTGCCAGATTGGGCTTCGTTTGATCGGCGGAGAATAACACATTGGGCGGATAGACAAAATTTGGGCTGCTTTTGAAAAATTAAAAGCTGCCCAATCAGCTGCTTTTTTCTTCGCTTTTATCTTTAGCCATGTTATTTTAATATGTTCGAGATCAAAGTATCACAGTAAAATAATGTGTAGTGCAGTCATCAACTCATTTTTCCTTAATGCAACACTTACTGGTTCAACTTTAACAGAGACTTGAGATGTGAAGGACTTGTGACAGGGTTTTGGTGCCATAAAGGACAAGATTTTGAATGTGCAGCTATATATTCATTCATTCATTCATTGTAAGTGATTGCGATGGCAAAGTGGCCTTAATATGTCACACGATAAAGAGTCTAAGAGTGACTCAAATCTCACAACGTGGATTACACATGGTGAGAGATGAATAGAAGACTTCTAAATATAACTGTACATAAGAGAGCAGCATAATGATTTAATAAAAATCAAAACTGTATCAGAACATCTTTTAAACCATCCAGACTACTGTGGTATACGTGGCATTGACAGCTGCTGGACTTGAACAGTTCTGACTGTGCAAAGTTCTGCATTATGTTCGGTAACGCTTTAGATTACAACCCACAAAGAACTACGTAAGTAAACTGAATTTACGGTGTATGTTTCTGTAATTATAGTGTACCTATAAAGAACGTACATGTAGGTATAAGGGAACAATATGTTATATTTGGGTAATAAGGGGATAACAAATCAGATATTCAACCTGCAAAGAACTACATAAGTATACTGAATTTACGGTGTACGTTTCTGTAATTATAGTGTACCTATTAAAGAACGTACATGTAGGTA
>JAHKKF010481913.1:0-11239 GCA_019740295.1 Labeo calbasu | reverse complement strand
AATCAGTGTTTTTAAACAAATCAGCTGACATGTCGTCACTTACAGACATAACAATGTAACCTTCAGAAAGAGTCAGGGGACATCAAAGGGGTCATGAACTAAGAAATCAAAATTCCCTTGATATTTTGACATATTAGAGATCATTGTACTATAAAAACATTCTGTAGGTTTCAGAACTTAAAGCTTTCTCATTAAACTAAAAACAGCGCATATTGAAGCCAGTCTGACAAAATAACAAGTTGTGGAATGTGCCACTTTATGATGTAATAGTGTGGCTAAACACCGCCTCTACAGAAGAAGATGAACGCCTGTTTAGCCCCGCCCACTGATTCAAGCATGTAGTGTAAATAACGAGAGGCAAATGCAGGTCTACACAGAAACCGATAAATGATAAAGATTGCATCGAATACAAGAAGACGCTGTGCAGTGCCAAGTTGTGAAAAAAAACTTTCACAACTTTCTTTGCATGGCCTTCCTTCTTTACTTTATTTTTAATGAAGTTCCAGACCGTGTCAGGAAGAACTTGATCTTTTGTCCACTTCATTTTACTGTGGATTTGTTTACAAACAAGACACAATTCAACAGGATTTTCATAAAGATTGAAACTAAAAGACTTATATTGAATACAACAGTAACGTCGCAACACACAAGTGTGAGTAACTGTTCTTATTATGTGGTCACTATTGCTTTGTCTGTTATTGAAGATCGTTATTTAGATCGAGTATTTATGTGTTTTTGACCTAAATCACAGAAGCGTCCATCTATGAAGGATGTAGGCTGTCAAACAAACGCAACAGTTAGCCAATCAAAGCAGTGGGCGTTTACTTCCAAGTCTACAATCCGCCACGCCGTTCTGGTGAGGGGGTCAAAACTGGACAGAAAATAGTTTTTTTTATTACTTCTAAATTATGATATATATTATGTAAAAATCTTGATAACATTATAAGTGGACAGTACAAAATAATAAAAGGCAGTTCATGACAGCTTTAATTATTAATTAACATTCTAATATCATTTTATATAATGATATATAAGTTCATAATGTACATAAGTGTTACTTTTCCTTAAATGTTCAAATGCATGTTGATGCAGATGCGAATTAAAATGACTTTGATATCTGAGTGAGGTAATTTAACAAAAATCAAGCTTAATTAATTTTGAAATATAAAAACCTTTCTACATTATAGATTTTTTTCTTCTAGAATAATTTAATTAGATTTAATATAATAGCGCATTTTAATTTAATACCCTACCCTTGGATTCCCACATTCAGATTCGATCTTCCACAGGTGTCCTTTCATTCCATTAGAGTGTAATCTAGTACCGTCATCTTCAGCATTCTCCCTCTCTCTCAGTCTGTCTTTTTTCTGGCTAATGTCCTGTTCTGTGATTCTTTACCTAACAGCCTTCACATTGTTCTCCTCTCCTCCTCTCACACTCATCTTTCACTGCGTTCCCTCTTACCGTTCCCCTCTCTGTCCCTGATTGTCTTCAGATGACCTGCCATGAGATGACAGACTGAAAGAAGTGTGACAGGAGTATGATAGTGACGTCCATCACAACAAGAATATGAGAAAATGTAAGTTAATGGTTGCTGGTTAGTAGTAGATTCAAACTTAAACTAAAATATAGACTATATGGAGACTTGATGAAAGAGCCCAAAACCAAGGTCATATTTCAATAAAAGAGACAAAGGTAATTTGACTGTCCTACATTCATCATATTAAGTGTGTCATTTTTCAGTGAGTGGCCAGTTTACTCCTTATGGCTCTCTCATGACCAACAGCACTTTTTAAAGGTTTCTGAACATGACTAAACTCTTAAAGACAGGATGAACCATACCTAGAAACACACAGCAGGGAGAGACAGAAAGTTTCAAGTGAAGATGACCATGAACAAACAAGGTGTCATTCTTTCTGTAAGAAGAACAAATGAATCAACAGGGAACTTTCTCACGCTCGCTCTAGATGCAGAAGATGCGAATGGACTGATATGGTGCCCCAATTTTGAACTTCCAAAACGCAGTTTAAATGCGGCTTCAAACGATCCCAAATGTGGTTGTAAACGATCCCAGCAGAGAAAGAAGGGTCTTATCTAGCATAACGACCAGTTATTTTTATAAAAATAATACAATTTGTGTACTTTTTAATCTCAAATGCTCATCGTCTTACTCCGCCTTTTTTTGGTTCATGACAGTTACACTCTTAAAAATAAAGGTGCTTCAAAAGGTTCTTCAAGCGATGCCATAGAAGAACCATTTTTGGTTCCACAAAGAACCGTTCAGTCAAAAGTTCTTTAAAGAACTATGTCTTGCTTACTTTTTATAATCTGAACAACCTTATTTGCCACAAAGAACCTTTTGTGAAACAGGTTCTTCAGATGTTAAAGGTTCTTTATAACCTTTTAGACCAAAAAAAGGTTCTTCTATGGCATTGTGAAGCACCTTTATTTTTAAGAGTATAGGGAATGTCGAAAAAAACTCTCATGTTCTCCCATCTCATGTTCTCCCTTAACTTCGAAATCGTCCCATATCGCTGTTTTACCTTTTTTGTTTGATCTTTGTTCACTTTGCAAAGACTGGGTCGGTACTTCTGCAGCGATGTAGGATGATTTTGAAATGATTTTTGAAGTTGAGGGAGAAAATACGATCAAAGTTTTTCGACATACCCTAACTGTCTTGAGCCAGAATACACAGAGTTCAATGAGAGAAAGGCAAGATGAGCGTTTGAGAACAAAATTTCGCTATATAAGACCCTTCTTCCTCGGCTGGGATCGTTTACAACCGCATTTGGGATCATTGTAACCTGGATGTAAGCTGCATTTTGGAAGTTCAAAATCGAGGCACCATAGCAGTCCATTATATGGAGAAAAATGCTGAAATGTTTTCCTCAAAAAACATAATTTCTTTACGACTGAAGAAATAAAGACATGGACATCTTGGATGACAAGGGGGTGAGTACATTATATGTGAATCTTTGTTTTGGAAGTGGACGTCTCCTTTAATATCTAAGAGCATGATATTGTTCAGAAACTGTCACATGAGACTTGTTTTGCTTAAAACTCCAACTACAGTTCACAACAACTGCATGATTTTTTTTTATATAAATTTAGTTTACTTTTATAATATTTGTATATTTTAAATGTACATTTTATGTATGTGTTCATACTGTAATTTTATTTTTATTTTATGTTATCTCTTTTATGTGTATGACTGCAGTATATGGTTACTGCTGTATGTATATGGCTCTCTTTCTCTCTCTCTATGAATTTAAATATATACATTTTTGAGTGGTATATTTATTTATTTTATTTTATTTTATTTTATTGGTCATTTAATGTTTTATAAGTACTTTTTAGGTGCTCCTACTGTGACATGTGATTTGTCTGTTTAATTAAGCTCTAAAGTGATATTTCTCATTTTTATTTTGCAGATGTATTTTTTACTCACAACATGTCTTCTCATTTGTTTTGACCTTCATTGAAAACCGTGACTAAACCGAAATTTCTCGTTGAGCTGCCTGATGCACCTTCATTAAGGATTTAGACCTTTTCGCCAAGTTTCGGGGTAAAGTAACAGATGGTGGTTCAAGTACTGCTGGCATCCCGTCCGAGATTAAAAGAAAATTAAATCAATAATGAGAATCTGATCACAGAAACTGCACAGGAAGGCCCACATGATCTTAGTGATTTTAATGTAGCACATCCATTATTATATGGTATAATCATATCACATACATAAGTTTTGTTAATTTAGATGACCTTTATGTGACCTTCGATGACACTCACATCCAGAGAGACACTCCCATCTTAGTAAAAACCAGAGATCCTAGTCCCATCTGAATCAGTGTATGAAATCACAGATGTCCTCTGTTCATATGGTTACTCAAACATTATTTAGTAAACTAATCTCATCTGAACAGTAATTATGTTTAGCTTTATTGTGTTGTTTATTAGTGAATCATTAGTCTCATGCTTAGACTTGCTGATGTGACACGGGTAACAAACACACGTAATGAGGCACATTTTGGTATGACAAGATTCACAGCTCTCTGTGGAGCACATGAAAAACATGTCAAACATGTCTCACAGACAGTTTACTGAAACTGTATTAAGATTAATTTATTAGAGCTGGGTAAAAAATATCGATTTCTCGACTGTAATCCATTTTCATTTTTACGAAACTATATGATTCTTAAAGGAGAAGTCCACTTCCAAAACAAAAATTGTAAAAAAAAAAAAAATGAACTCACCCCCTTGTCATCCAAGATGTTCATGTCTTTATTTCTTTAATCGTAAAGAAATCTTATTTTTTGAGGAAAACATTTCAGCATTTTTCTTCATATAATGGACTGGTATAGTACCATGATTTTGAACTTCCAAAAGGCAGTTTAAATGCGACTTTAAATGATCCCAAATGCGGTTGTAAACAATCCCAGCCAATGAAGAAGGGTCTTATCTAGCGAAATGATCAGTTATTTACATTTTAAAAAATACAATTTAAATACTTTTTGTTCTCAAACGCTCATCTTGCCTTGCAGTCCTTGAACTCTGTGTATTCTGGCTCAAGACAGTTAGGGTATGTCAAAAAACTCTGACCGTATTTTTTCCCTCAGCTTCAAAAATCATTTCAAAATCATCCTACATCGCTGCAAAAGTACTGACACAGTCTTTGCAAAGCGAACATGCAAAGAAGGTCAAACACCCTTAAAACAGCGATATAGGATGATTTTAAAGTTGAGGAAGAATATGAGATGGGAGTTTTTCGACATACCCTAACTGTCATGAACAGGAACAAAAACAGTCCAGGCAGAGTAAGACAAGACGAGCGTTTGACATTAAAAAGTATTTAAATTGTATTATTTTTATGAAAATAACCGATTGTTATGCTAGATAAGACCCTTCTTTTTTGGCTGGGAGCGTTTACAACCGCATTTGGGATCGTTTGAAGCCGCATTTAAACTGCATTTTGGAAGTTCAAAATCAGGGAACCACACCAGTCTATTATATGAGGAAAAATGCTTAAATGTTTTCCTCAAAAAATAATTTCTTCACAACTAAAGAAAGAAAGACATGAACATCGTGTATGACAAGGGGGTGTGTAAATTATTTGTAAATTGTTGTTCTGGAAGTGGAGTTCTCCTTTAAATCCCAAGAATCTTCCAGCCTGTTTTCGGTTAATGAACAGAACAATAGCGCGCCTCCTATCCAATTATTTGCAGTATAAGCTTTGTGCTTTGCTACTTTTGATATGAAACAAAGTCTCAGGTTTCAAATTCTGTCCATTTTATTACAGTATTCAAACATTAACATCAAACATTTGGCGCTGTTTGATGACAGTGACAGATCGCTGTAGCGCCTCAGTTCAAGAGAAGCGGTGCATAAACTGGTCATGTCCTCTGCTTTAAAACAGTTACAGCACGAAATAAACATGAATAAATATCTGCGGATATGTTAAGCTATGTTAAAAGGAAGAGTACAACTTACCGAAGTCCGTATACTGTCTTATGTAATCGTTCAATCTGTGTTTCAACCGCGGAAAGACGTCAGTATGTAACAGCTTGTAAACAATGTCACGTAACGTCAAGTTTACCTCAGAAAAAAAAAAACATATTCGGTCGGTGACCGTAAACTCGTTAGTCATCTCTATGAACTCTAGAGAGGAGCATTTTGCTTCATATATATACACCATATAACATATTCGTTTATGTTCTTCTTCAATGATTCATTTATGTCTGAATAAGTCCCAATTTTAATGTGTCAAAAACGAATTGGAGAAGAAATATAATTGTCATTGTAACTTTATTATTATAAAAACGTAATTGGGTGTAATTCAAGCATTTGTATAGGCTACAAATCAGTTGATTTTAATCTTCAATATTATAGTAAAGTAGTAACTGACTCTCACTTACATTTTAGAGTATTAGGTTAGTTGAGTTTTTTTTTCCATTGAGAATATTTGCCATGTACTGTACCTGATATATATCCAAAATAATTGATATCAAATTGAATAGTAACATCGTGAAACAATCGTGAAAAAGTGTCAAAACCCAGTCCTAGAATTTATACAGTGTTGTTAATGAATAAGGCTCTTAAGATGAGGGGCAGACAAAAAAGCATAGAAGACATTCACAGAAATACTCTTTCATATGACAAAGAGTCTATAGTACTGTGTGAAGAGTTCACACACACACAAATTGAGTGTGAGAATCCAACAGGTCACTTTTACCATACAGTCCACATGATCAAAGTCTTTAATCTTATTTAATCATAGAGGCAAAGAGCTAATTCATCAATTTATATTTATATATGCAAAGATCCACCGCCATTATTCCAACAATGCAAATGAGCGGAGAATCAGCGTGTTAATTCAGATCTTTTACACTCAAACCCCAGTGTGGCCTTGAATCCCGACCTCAGCTTTAGTCACACATGAGGGAATTCTAGAAATAAAAATGATTTTAATAAATGCATAATTCGGGCTGAATATGTGTGCACTGGGGGACAGACAGGCAGAGCGTGTCCTATGCGCTATTTGTGCAGTAGGTTGGTCTCACGGGGGTTTTTGAATGCAGTTTTATGATTATTGTTGTGTGTGTGTGTATGTGTGTGTGTTCATGCATCAGCTAAAGTTCCGTCACATTAAGCCGAAATGCTGTGATTGCTATGACAATGCTTTGATGGGCAGCTCAAAGCTTCTTCAGTGACAGGTGGACGTGACAGAAGGTGGGGTATCTATTGTGACACGCCTCCTGAGAGCTGTCAATCACATTGATTGGTAGGCCTCAGTAAGCTGAAGCTCTCTAGACGTTTGGCCGTTTGACAGTCCATGACAGTGGAAGTGGAGCCACTGCGGGAATGAAGACAATAAACAGTGTTGTTTGGTTTACTAATAAGCCTAGACAGAGGCTGGAGCTTTTCTACACTGACTTTGGGGGAAATCTGGTTTAAAATGATGTATTCTAAAATTTGAGATGTACATATAGACATACAGTCAAAAGTTTACATACACCTTGCAGAATTTGCGAAATGTTAATTTTTACCAAAATAATAAGGATCATACAAAATGCATGTTATTTAGTACAGATCTGAATAAGATATTTCACATAGAAGATGTTTACATATAGTCCACGAGAAAATAGCAGTTGAATTTATAAAAATGACCCCATTCGAAAGTTTACATATACCTGATTCTTAATATTGTTGTTACCTGAATGATCCACAGCTGTGTTTTGTTTTGTTTAGTGATAGCTGTTCATGAGTCCCTTGTTTGTCAGTTAAACTGCCTGCTATCCTTCAGATAAATCTTTTAGGTCCCACAAATTCTTTGGTTTTTCAGCATTTTTGTGTTTTTGAATCCTTTCCAACAATGACTGTATGCTTTTGAGATCCATCTTTTCACACTGAGGACAACTGAAGGATTCATATGCAACTATTATTGATAGTTCAAACGCTCACTGATGCTCCAGAAGGAAAAACGATGCATTAACAACCAGGGGGTGAAAACTTTTGAACAGAATGAAGATGTGTACATTTTTTTTTTATTTTGCCTAAATATCATAATTGTTTCATTTAGTACTGCCCTTCAGAAGCTACAGAAGATACTTACATGTTTCCCAGAAGACAAAATAAGTCAAATTTACCCTGATCTTTAAATTCAAAAAGTTTTCACCCCCCCGCTTAATGCATTGTGTTTCCGTCTGGAGCATCAGTGGGTGTTTTAACTGTTATTTCTCTTGTGGACTATATGTAATGTCAAATATTTTATCAGTACTAAATAAATAACATGCTTATTTTGGTAAAATAATTAACATTTAGCAGATTTAGCGTGGTGTATGTAAACTTTTGACTTTAACTGGTTTCTCTTTCTACTTAAATTTCACAATAATTCATTGTTTTACTTTCTGTTCCTGTGTTTTTTTAAATATGAAATTTGCTTGCAATTTGATTACATCATTTTTTCCCCAGTGTATTTATCATACCATAGAAAGCTAGCAAGAGAAGCTTATTGGCATTAACATTAGCATTCACCAGTGCTAATCTTTTAAGGTCATGTTGTAACTACACAAAGTTACAAATCTGACAAATAATGAGCCGTTCTTCTGATCCTATGGGATTGATTTTGGTTTTGTATTTGTTTAGTCACATTTACAGACATTCATGTGTCAGCATATTTTAGTGACAGATAATCATTTCACATTGGCCAACCTGAAACTGCACTTGCTGAAAGCAAATACTGATGCACACACACCCAAACACACCCAGCGCACCTCTCACACAGGCCGTGTGTTTTAACACACTCTACGTTTGTCTTTTCTAGAAGAGGGCGTATACGTGTGTGTGTTGTCATGTCCAGGCGCACAATAGCGGTTAAACAGGCTCAGGATTCAGAGTGAGGTAAATGGCTATAAATAATAACAGCCACGTTCCCTGTAAAGCCGAGGTGTGGAGATGAGCAACCCAAAGCTGTGACGTCCAGATTCCGGATATGAAACTCGGTTTATCCCAAACCCCTCCACTGATTCTTCTCAGTGTTTTTGTTCTCAAAAACAGTGGATTATTCATGCGATGATGACTTGTCATGTGGGGAATTTTGACATTGCCTACATGTGTTTAGTGTAAACACTGACAAATTGTTTTGTCACAAACCATATGTGTATGTAACAATCCTTCTATTTGAATCATATAGCATATTCATGTCATATTACAAATATTATGTTTTAATATCAGTAATGCTGACCGCACTGCACCTCTGAGACAACACAGTCATTGTTTCTCAATTCACATCCATCTGGGCCTTCGTTTAATTCCTGAACTATCAACGCATCCAGTGATAAGAGACACTCCTTGAATGACAAATCCCAGAGAGAAGATCTCTAGCGTTAATCCAATACAAAGAAAGAATTACATTTTGAAACAATAACATTATTATCTTTCTCTCGGCTTGATATTTGTTCAATGTATTCTTCCCACCAGAGACTTTTCCGGAACAAAGAATTCAACAGCGACACGTGGCTCCACTAAAACAGAGCCGGCTGCAGTAATCGACGCAGATTATTTTTCGAGAGGATCTCCAGGGACTCCAAGCTCTCTCGAAGCCACAGATTCATTTAATTCACTTATCCAGGCACATCCATATATAATCTGAGGTATGCTAAATGAATGAAATGTGTAGCATGTGGTTTAACAGGAACTGTTAGAACAATCAAGAAACATCAAGATAGTTAAATCATGTTTCATCTTGTTTGTTTGACGCACTGATGTGATTTCCAGAAGCTTCTGCTAGTCATTGATTTGAGTTCCTAACTGTATATGAACCTTAAACTCATAACCTCTTGAAAAATGGTAAGAAGGACTGTTATAAAGACTTCTTTGATTCTTTTTTTTCACTTCGGAAAGGAGAGAAGATATGGAAGAATGTGTAAGGAGACAGGAAAGCGGTGAAGAAGCTCTCTTGAGTGCTGGAAGGAAGTGCTCTGGGGAGACCACCGTGTAGATACTCCAGTGCTTCACAACATGGAAAAACAAGAAAGAGCGCAGGACGACAAAACTCAGCGGGCAGTCAAAGAAATGAATGTTTGGACAGCCTGAGCGATGATCTTCAGATAAACTTGAGGGGAGAGAGGGAACACAACTGAGGATAATTCCTCACATCCTCTTTTGTTTCCCCTCAAGTGGTAAAGCACGCAGATGGTACACATCAGGTGAACTTTGCCTTAAATAATGACAACAAAAGACATGGGAAAACAAATCTGCTTAGCATTCTTCCACTAGGCGTTGACATTTGACAACTGCCACTAAAAACTAAACAGAATCATTAGGGCTGGGTAAAAATATTGATTTTTAGAATAATCGTGATCTTCATTTGAATGATATTGATTCTTTGATATCTTATACTGTTTTGAATGGTGGCGCAACACTGCTGCTAATCCTACATGGCATAAAAGATATATTTTGACTCTAGTTGGAGGTCTAAATTGAACGTGATGACTTTCATGTACTGCGCTTAATAATCACAGCTTGACTACTGGTCCGAATCACCATCAGATGTCTCTTTTATCGGTTCTTTTTAGTGAATCAAAATCATACAGCGCAACCCTTGTCATCCAATTAATGAACACTTGACTCATGAGTGATTCTTTTTAGCAAATTTGATATATAAAACTAAACCAGCATGATATGATTTACAAACACTTGTAAGACTGTTCTTGTTAATGAATAAAAAATATACCATGTGTTTTATTTACAACAGTTGACTCATATGAGTCAGTTCTTTTAATGAATCACTCTACTTTCTGCAGCCGTAGCTGGTGTTTTTTAAGTTTAAATCGTGATCTTCATTTGGATGATCTGGATCATTACAATCTCAAGATATTTGCCAGTGTTTCTTATACTGTGTAAAATGGTGCTAAAACACCGGATGCAGCTGGTGTTCTTTTTTTGAGTTTGTAACTCCAAAAATGAAATAAAATGTTCATGGGTTCATAATTTTAGAATAATTGTACACATTTACACAACTGATGTATGCCCAACTATTAAAACATACAAACAAGTATGATATGATTCACAAACTCTTTTAAAAACAGTTCTTGTTAGTGAATCAAAAATATACCGTGGGCTCCATTTACGAATGATTTAATGAATCATTCAAAAAGACTATTGCACTTTCTACTTTCTGTAACTGTAGCTGGTGTTCTTTTTGGAGTTTATGACTTCAAAACTGAAATGAAATGTTCATGAGTTTATAATTTTATAATAAGGGTACACATTTGTACAACTGAAATATGCCCAACCATCAAATGACTCTTTTATCAGTTCTTTTTAGTGAATCAAAATCATACAGCGCAACCCATGTTGTCCAGTTATTCAACAATTGACTCATGAGTGATTCTTTTTAGAGAATTTAAAATATAAAGTTTATGAAAATATATGATATGATTCACAAACTGTTTATAAGACAGTTCTTGTTAGTGAATCAGAAATTTACTGTATGCCCTGTTTTAAGAACAATTGCCTCTTATGAGCCAGTTCTTTTAATGAATCATTAAAAAAATCTTTTTTAGACTTTCTACTTTCTGTAGCTGATGTTCTTTCCAAAGTTTAATTTCCAAAAATGAAAAGTTCATGAGTTCCTATTTTTACAGTAATTGTACACGTTCACAAAACTGAAATATGCCCAATCATCAAATCGCTCTTTTATCAGTTCTTATTAGTGAATCAAAATCATACAGTGCAACCCATG
>JAHKKF010481906.1:0-11896 GCA_019740295.1 Labeo calbasu | reverse complement strand
TGCAACTTCTGATCTTCCTTAGTCCTACAAACCAACACAAAACTCTTCTTTGCATTGTACTGTACATCAAACTCAACCCCATACCTGGAGCATATATCTAATGTTTTGACCATGTTCATTATTAATACTCTGTTGGCAAACAGATGTTTATAACATGCTAAATAATAATTCCATTTTCAGATATAAAAAGGTCCTTTTTTTAACAATAGTACAAAGCATGCGCGAATCTATGACGACAAAGTTATTATATGTGACCCTGGACCACAAAACCAGTCATAAGAGTCCTTATTCCGAAATTGAGCTTTATACATCATCTGAAAGCTGAATAAACAAGCTTTCCACTGACGTAAGACAGGATAGGACAACATTTGACCGAGATACAACTATATGAAAATATGGAATCTGAGGGTGCAAAAAAATGAAAATATTGAGAAAATCGCCTTTAAAGTTGTCCAAATGAAGCTCTTACTAATGCATATTACCAATCAAAAAAAGTTTTAATACATTTACAATAGGAATTTTACTAAATGTCTTCATGAAACATGATCTTGACTTAATTTCCTAATGATTTTTGGCATAAAAGAAAAATCAATAATTTTGACCCATACAATGTATTTTTGGCTATTGCTACAAATATACCCCAGCGACTTAAGACTGGTTTGTGGTCCAGGGTCCCATATGAAGAGTTCATTTGCAAAAACAGATAACTCTGCTTTTAAACATTTTTAAGACGCGCTGAGAAGAATAAGCTTTGGATTACCTCAGAAAAAGGAGGAGATGTGATGCGTGGCTTGATCCAGCAGAGACCATTTACACGTATTAGTCTACTTTAGCTGTTTGAATCAGCTGTTATTGTGTAACTGTGACATAACTTTTAATAGACCTTTTTTGTCCTCTGTGAAAGAGTAAACGGAATGATTTTCGCATCATTTTGTAGCAAAAACTCTAGTCTATGACACCTTGTTCATAAATGTCTTGTGAACAATTGTTCTGTATGCGTTTCATGGCCTTTTTTCTGTTAAGTATAGTTTTTCACACAGGTTTTAACCACACATAAACGTTGTTTTCTCAAAAACACATACATGTACATTCATGCTGCTCACATATTAATGTAGCCTAGTTTGTGCTGAATACAGTGTAATCAAACTTTAGCCATTAATAAGTTAAGATACTGAAAAAAAAAAAAAAAAAAAAAAAAAAAAATAAAAAACACACGCACACACGCACACACGCACACAAATGCCAGGGCAAAACTTCTAAAGGGCCCCAAAACACCCTCAGACCCCAGAAGGGTTAAATCGCGCTGCTTTTCATTGTATCTCCAAAGCAGTGGTTTCCAAACTGGGGGGCGCGACCCCTGGGGGGAGTGCAGAGTTATGATAAGGGGGGTGCGGCTAGTGTACAGTCGACCGATTTTTATATAGATTTGAAAGAAGCAACGGCCGAAAATATCTGTCGCGCTGCCCGGCTGCTCACGGCCCATATGAATGCTCCACTTATGCTCAACGGAAAAGCAAAGTCCGCTCAAATAACGCGCTGACAGAAAATGTCAACGTTTACTTGTTCCTGTTTGCAAAAGCGTCGTATACTGTGCTGAAACATGCTGTAGTGCTGCTGTACTGGACAACGCTGGTAAAAATGACGCTACCCTCTCGTGACGGTATGCTCTGCTCACATGCTTCGATAATAATAGCTGTTTAGGACTATACATTATTTTAATAATTAGTCCAAAAAAGTTCTAATCTAATATCTACTTCCATTTCATAGAACTGAATAAAAAATAATATATTGAGATTTAATATTCATATATTTTCTGTCCAATGTTATTGTTGCATTCAATAAACGTGGTTATTTTATTGGCTTGTGATTTTTTTATTCAGTATCATTAAAATTACTGAGTTAAATTAAAAAGTTTTACAAAATGACTATATTATTAAATAAAATAATAAATAATTATTACAAAGCAGTTTCAGTTTCGGTCAAGAATTTTCATTTCGGTACATCCCTAGATTTTTATGTAAAAAGAAACGTTTTTAGGGTGATACAAGACCCCACTGTGAAATGATCTTGCTTATTATAGGGCTACTTGCCACATGTAAATAACTGTACACAAAATATAAATTTCATCATATTTTATTACCTCAAGACGACTCGCAGTACCCGCTGCAGCTGTCTGTTATCAGTTGTAATTTTTGTCGTAAAATAACAGACCACTAGATGGTGCAATTGTTATTAGAAATGAGAACTGCGGTTAGCCGAGTAAAATTATGAATGAATGACGCATAGTAGTTCTGATCTAAGCATGGACACGTTTCTGAAAACACAACAAGTGCCAGGTAAATGTAGATAGACGGTAGATGATGAATCTACTTCAGAGTGTGCAACTACAACAAAGAGATAAAAATATGAGAAAATTGAGAAAATCTGTTTAAAAAACAATGAATGCTGTTACATAGTAAAAAAAAAAAACAGTACATAGTAAAGCTGCCTGCTTTACTTTTAATGTTTCTACTCTAAAAGTGACTAGTTCCTTGTTTAGTTTTTTTTCATTAAATTGTCACACACTGAATTGTAATAATTGTAATAATAATTACGTTTCAAATAATTCCTTCTGAAATTGTGTTTATGTTTATGTGTAAATGAAGGGGGTGGGGGGGCTTGAATTTTTTTTTTATTCTGCAAAAGGGGGCCCGGCAGAAAAAGTTTGGGAACCACTGCTCTAAAGTATATTTGTAACACTTAATAGTATGAAGAGTAAATATTGACACAGACTGTAAATAGAGATCGATTTAAGAAACTCTTTGAATCAGAAACATGCCCTGTGCAAATCGTTTTTCATGTTTAAAATACAAGCAAGAACGTAATTTTCTTTGAACATTCAAACGATTGCAAATGTTGATTTTATAAAACCGTTCAACATATATATTATTTTATATAACAGTTTGTTATATTTTACAACAAATCAACAACAGATCAGGTGTGCGTCTCCAAGCAACAGTGGTGTTTCGAATCTGCAGCTTTAACAATTTGGAGAGTCAGTTAATAACCCATTCATAACTACAGCCGCTTCCTTACTGAATGAATGAAAGACTCGTTAAGACAGCGACTTGCCGCCACCTACTGGCGATTTTAGATTATTATCTACGTATCTATTATCTAGTATCACTTAATCTTGACATCATTTATTGCTTTCTTTAGTATAATATTAATACACTTAATAATGTTAAGAATGTTAAGAATATAACATAAAAGATGACCTACAATTAATAAGTCTAGAGAAAAAAAAAACAACACCTGTAAATCAATTTATGGGTTTAAGAGGGCAAAATATCCCTTAATGGAAAATGTGTGACTGTGGTCTAATTGGGGGTATTCCGAAGAATGTTAAATGCCCCAGGGGGTTCTCCATTGTAAAAAGTTTGAGAACCACTGCCCTACTCAAAACAACAGTCCTATTGAAAATGCACTTTCATTCTCTGCCAACAGGAGGCGCTTTCGGAACTGCAGACATAACTGTTTCTCCTATAACAGCAGTACACAAAGCAGCGCAGCACCGGACTTTCACACTTCGAAACCTGCAGTGCTCATGTTTATTTAATGAAATGATAGCCTTTGGAAGTTTAATCATCACATAAACGGCCTGGGGTCGGCTAAGGCGCCGGCAGGAGCGCTTGCATATTTTCCAGATAACTGCGAAAAGAACTCCCTCAATTTTGTTTGGACACATAAAAGTAATACATCACCTGAATCTGTAAAGGGTCTACTTTTATTTGTATACGCTCACTTTATCAGCAAACTTTTCTGTTTTTTTTTTGAAATAAGGAAAATATACAGGGTGTCACAGAGAGAAGAGAGGGGCGGGGCCAGCAGAGCTCATCTGCATTTAAAGGAACAACCCCTCAGAATGGGATGATTTTTGCAGAGCTGATTTTGACAAGGTAAAAAGGGTGTTGTTTTACAAAACCATTGAGAATTTTTAATCAATCAAAGTATATTATAGACTTTTCATTAAGACCCTAAAGAATGGTATCAACTTGTGGAAAATGGGCATCCGATGACCCCTTTAACAATGCGGCACTGCGGCCTGGTGATGTACTGGCTGACGTGATGAATCGGTAGAAATGTGTCAGCCAGTAGAGATTTTGGATCGTCTCAATCACAGGTAATCTCTTGTGATATTACAGTGCTGCATCATCACAAAAGTTTACTATTTACATGTTTTTAAGCCTTGAGGTTTAAAACAAAGTGATTTTAAATTGATCAAGTGCAGTAAGTCTTGAAAGAGAGCTCAGTTCAGTATTTGTGTGGTTTCTGTGTTCAAAGTGTAAAGCACTTTGGTCAGTCTTGTGGACGTTTTTAAAGTGCTATATAAATGTAGTAAACTTGAAACTTGAAACTATAACAGATCCACGTGTTTGCTCTTAAAGCTGCTGTCTGTGTCATTAACATTAATCAAACAACAAAAGAAAAACATGAAATCACTCACTGCTCTTGACTGAACTACTTTAGCAGCTTTAATAAGAATCTGTGTACATTTGATTCATAAGGTAAATAACATGCAGTGTTTTACCTTTACATTTGATTACTTTATTCAGTTTCTATAGTAATTCTTATTTCTGATAGACCTACCTGAAAAACCTACAACAACAATTAATTTGTGTCCTTGTTCTATTGTATTTACTTGTCCTTTTGCTCATGATTAGTTTTCTAGTTTTTATTTTATCGCTGACTGTTCACTTGTCTTTGGTAAGTCTGAAAACATTTTACTTATGTTAGGCTAGTATTAGCTTTTCCTGTTGCATTGAAATTTAAATTCACAGACTGTGATATCACAAAAGAAATGATAACATATACGTATGAGCCGTATGCAGCTGACATTTCTAACAAAGAAAACAAACAAGGACTAAGAGAAGGCTTTAGTGTAACGAGGTAAGTGCTATCATTACCTCTTCCTCTTCCAGCTCCTCCTCCTCAGCGGCATTGATCATTCCCAGAAACTCATTCTCTCCAACAAGTCCCAGATCATCGTCGTCGTCATCATCATCATCATCATCTTCCTCCGTGTCTGAGCTGCTGTCAGCGACTCCGTCCAGTTGTGTGATGTCCAGCAGCTGGTTGAAGTTGAGGTCGGTCTGAAGCTCTGTCTCAGCCTGAGGAAAAAGAATCAGATTCTGTGTTTATAACCACAGTCTCTCAGCAGAAGCACTGATTCATTAGGCTACGTGATGACAGTTGCATTTTTTGTTTTTTTCCCCAGGTGAACTGAAACGAACTGAAAAAAAATCTCTTATTTACTCACACTCACGTCATCTCAAAACTATATGACATAGGCTACCTAGATTTCTCTCTTCAGCTCTCAAATCTCACTCACCGATTTAAACCGAAGCACCACATTCAATTATAAGCCGTCTGAGAGCAAAATGCTTAAATTAGTCCATAAGGCGTTGTGGAAAATACAGATTTTCAAAATACCGTTTGCACATTGGAACGATATGACATTATACCGTCAAGAACGTTCTTCTACGAGATGTTCAGGCCAACAGATTAAGTCAGAAGAAAAAGAGCAGCTAAGCAAAGCTCCTCACACCCTCATCCTGACTCCACCAGGTTACTCAGAGGAGTACGACGCGTGATGGGTTTCTCCACAGAAGTGAAGTGCAGGTCAGTTAGAAATTCTGTCGGACTTAAAGCAGAACCGGCGCCACGTCACCGTTTCAGTGACTCAGCCGGTGCAGTTAGCAGGAGCTCTGATGACGACACAGCCGTTTCACAATTGGCTGCACAAAGTCCAACACACCTAAAAACATCAGCACCTGGACTGAGCTCATCCAGGCCCGCTGAGGGTGGATCCATGCGTTACGTCAGGCTTCAGCAGACTTTGAGACAAGCACAAAACAGCTGATCCTGTGCCACTGCAAGCTTCGTCGTGAGTCTCCTCTACTGGCCGAGCTGTTCAAGCAGAGCTTCTGTGTATCAGAGACGAGCGTCTGCTGAACGGATGTCCTCCACAGCTTCTGTCTGCTCATCTTGACTTGTATGTATCGTTTCTTGTGGCACTGCTTAAATATAGCACTTTATTTAAAAAAACAAAAAAAGCATGTTTTATTCATTGTTTTACTGTACATTCTTTGACCACTTCAAGTGACCACTTCAACTTGACGGTCAAGCGCATGGTTTTAAAACGATTGTTTTGTAGTACAGTACTGTACGATGCTCCGGAAATAAAACCCAGACAAATGTGAGGAATTGTATTTGGAAATATGACTTATACAGTTCCATAAGTGTACGATTCAATACACAGAAACACACTTGCAGTATCTGTAATACTGCAGATACACAGGCACACAAATGAGGTTGAAGAGCAGCAGTGGAGATTGAGAAGCGTTTGTTCTCTTTTGTGATCACAACCGCATAGTTTCATACTCTTTGATTCAACACTAACCTGTCACGTGTGTGGAATTTGACTAATTCCTAACCGTATTTACAAATGTTTGTGGCTGAACGAAAGACCAAGCAAACAACCGATCGTTGTCAAGCCTCACAGAGAACACTCCTCCTGTGAGACCTTCATCTTGGGTCATTCACACTGACAGAGATTTACGTGATTTAGCAGATCTCCATTTGTCTCCAGAGCCGCCCCACATTTTACCCGCAATACACAAACATCAGAAACAGGTTTCAGAAGCAGGATCTGAGCTTCATCAGGACATGCTGAGCTCCTCACCAAAACATCAGCAGCTTTGATCTTCATGTTAGCAGTGACTTTTACGTCAATGTTTAATTGACTGAAAGTGACCAGCTGCAGGAACAGGCAGCAATGAGCCACAACAGACACAAATGACACGGCACAACTGAGGTCTTACGAAGAACAGAGAACGTTTCAGAACACGGAAGTTTTCTTACATGCATGTAAACGTATTCCACAGCTTCATTTCAGCAAGCTGCCACAGTGTTTAGGGGATTTTTATTTGTCTGCTGTCACTATCTGGAGGTCGTAACGACTACGATTCAGCACTGCGGTCATATTCACAGTGTTGTACTGCGGTTTACCTTGATGTCGTGAGCAGCTTCACTGTGCAGGTCTGGAAGGGGAGTGGACTCATCAGCGGCTCTGTCCTGCTCTCTGAAGCCGGTTTCTGTCTCTCGGCAGCTGTAATCCGAGCACGGCGCCTGTGCCGGCAGAGCGAAGGGTGACGTGGCGCTTATGCCGACGGGCTGCGGGCTGAACTCAATGCCGTCCAGCGTGAACTCGCTCTGAGCGTCAGAGGTGGGCGGCGAGGGTCTGTCAGCGTTCTGATGGTTCGGTGGCGTCTCGGGCGTCACACGCACAGAGGGTGCTGGAGGCCCCGGATCGGACAGATGGGTCAGGGCGCTGCTGCGGGCCACGGCCGCGGAGTGAGACAGCGGGTTCTGTTCGCCGTGGGTTGGAGCGGGCCGCGTCAGGACACGCTGAGCACCTCGCGTCACCATCACAGGAACGTTCACCTTATAGAAATGTCCTGATAAAGAGCAGATAAACCGTATTCATGCTGCCATTTACATCAAGCGGTTAGTCTTCGGGTGACTTCTTCAACTGTTTACAGCCTCTGCAAATCTACATTCACAGAGGCAGAGCTATGATCTGACATGACAAATTTTTTTAATATGAAACTAAATTTCTTTTTTATATATTGTAATTAACACACTGTCAGTTTAGAGCTACTGAATTCATAAGCGTAACTCAGACGTCATTAAACGCGCTGCTTTGGTCTTGAGTCTGCAGGATGTGAATGATCTGATGTGGCAGCAGCCGATCCAGACCATGAGAACTGAGAGAGACAGAATGGGAGGGCACACGCTTTAACATTCATCTGAACCTATTTTTAGGATTAGTGCAAGTCATTTTTACCAAGTCATTCATCACTCTGCAACCTCTACAAGATAAAACAATTTTAACTCAAACTAATACTTCAAGTTTATTTATTTGACATCTTATATCAAGTCATCTTCTATTGTAATGTGATAATTAGTAGTTATAAGATTAATATCTAGGCATTTTTTCATCTGTAAATGTGAGATGTATGATGCAAATAAGAAAAAATCTGCTGCACAATCCTACAGGTTATAAATTAAAGATTCACGCATTACAAATCGACCTGATGATCTTTATCATTATCAGGGATGATGTTCAGTCTATAATAGCAAAACCAAGTTTCTTTCACGTGTTATGCCGTAGCCTAATTACATCAATTCTCTAATATCAAACTGTTTGCAAAGCTTGAATAGTCATCACTGTCATATTAAGTTTTAGTATGAAAACACAGAAAATCAAATACAAGCAACACCAGACAACTGTAAATTGTAATGACTGAAAAAACATTTTCTTCACCTGTACCCTGTCTTTTCTCAGGTCTGATTTCTCTGACATATGCTGAAGATGTGAAACGATAATGAGTCACTCGTGATCGATTAACTGCATCCGCCGCTTGACAAGTGACTAAAAGACTTTGATTGCGTAAGTGGACACGTTCCATAATCTTATGTATACTGAACATTTTAAACCTGCTTGTATGAACGAAACGACTTGAAGACATATCAGTTCATTCTGCTTATTGAAATTCAAAGTTCATGTCAATGAAATGACCTGATCTTTCCATCATTTCTAATTTGATGTAGAATCAAGTGCAACTATTGCAATCTCTGTTCATGTTTTAAAGCCCTTCGGACAATCACATTCTGGCCGTTTCTCAAACGGAATGCGGCATTCTCCGGAGGTCGCATTTGTAGACTGCATACATCATAAAGATGATCTTATTTTATAATATTAACAGTTACACATTTGACCATTGTTCTTAGCGAAGCGTAAATTGTTGCAATATGCTTATGACTCACGAATGTGATGCTCAACTAACTGAAATAAACCAGGTTTAACGACGTGCGCAGCCTGGTAATGCGACCTCCGGAGGATGCGGCCTTCCGTTTGTGAGGAATCGTTCATCAATGGTCATCACTACCGCTCGTGTGGATTTACTCTGGTTTGACTTTTCTACATTATGAAACACCACATTTCCATCATTGCCATCAGAGGACAAAATATTACTTCCATCAGTCTCAGACGTTTAGTGTGAATCACTTTCTCTTTAGTGGCGGATGAGTGCTCATGTGAGTTTGACCTGAGGCCGTCTGCAGCGTGACGCCCGCGGGAATCTGCACCGGATACGTGATTCCAGCCGGCAGAGAGAACGTCGCGACAGAACCACAGCTACCCTAAAACACAAGGAACACATGCTCAACACTTTCATGTCACGCAGAAGAATTCATCTAACTTCACCTGAGCAGATCAGCATCTACAGGAGTTCAGCAAGATCTTATAGGAAAACCAGCATTATTTGTGTGATTAATATTAACCCTGTAAAGCCTGACATATACACACATATTTGCTTAGTTTGAGACTCTGAATAAAACTGAGCTCTTTTTTTCCCTCTATATTCTCATGTATATATATATATATATATATATATATATATATATACGTTCCTCAAAATATGCAAAATGTTTTGGAGGCTTGGGAAGGTCATTCCTCCACTGAGGAAGTAAAGCTTCTGGAAACAAACGTTCCTCAAAAGATCCTGACGATCAGATTTAAGAAGCACTGATTTTTCAATAGAAAGATGCATGGTAGGGCTGCGATTATGAACACGATATTGCGTAGCTTGTTAGCGATGTACGGCTCTGTGTATTAAACGCTGCTCCATCTGAATGTACGTGACGGACATTTACTACAAATTACAGAACCGGCTTTACTGATGAGATGTGCATGACAATTGCATGCGATTTATCATGCAGCCCTAATTCATAGAGAATCAAGTAAAGTTAAGCTGCTTCAGTCCAGTAAGTGTTCATCGGGAAATATTACTATAGTTATTCTCACATTTACTTGATCAGAATCAGTCACAATTTTACAGCAAAAAGACACACGAAGCACCAGCTGAAGGTGGAAATTTGCACATTTACACTAAAAGAGCTTTCACAGGGTAAAAAACAAACTCTAAACTATTAATAAGATGATAGAAGGCATGAACTAGATGGAGTGTGAAACAGGTTTAACAGAAAGTCGGATCATAATGATCATTTGAGCCCTAGAAATTCATGATCAAATATGATACGCTTCATAGGGTTAAGAATGAGTCACTGGATAAATAAAGACACAGATTACTGTGACCTTAAATAGCTGTGAAAGTGGATGTGAAGTACATCCTGTACAGATGGCAGTGGTTAAACACATTTCAGTGATGCCCTCATTTGTTGACTTACTGCTTTGGAGGAGAAATTCTGCACATTCTGAGCTGCTGGAATGACAACTGAGAACAGACAGAAAAACATTCAGCATAAATTACCTGAGAAAACACCCAAGTTATCCTTAAAACAGACAAACATGTGACTGCAGAAAGAGCGGTGTGAGAGACACTGATCACAGGTGATGATCAGCAACTGAGATCACAGAAACTAAAAACCAGCCTGTAACGCTGTATAAGTTTGTTCTTCTATTGGTACAGGTCTCTGTTTAACACAAAATGATCACACAGATGGAACTGCTGGTGTTACGTACATTGCAGTTTAGACTATTTATTTTGATGCTACAACTGTAACGGTGTGTATATATGATGACTGCATTGGCCATGTACTAAAAACAGTGACTGAGACGCAGAACAGACCGGTGGGTTTATGGAGAGTCTGAGTGTAGCTCGCTGGAAGCTGCAGAACAAAATTGGATGGATTGTTGTCTTTAATGAAACCCTCCACAGCCTTAGACTGAATGACCTTTGACTCCCAGAGCTGAAACACACACACACAAACCAGGGCAATCATGACCACAGTGGTCATTGCCGTCAGAAACAAACAAGCATGTTTGATGTTTCTTTCCTGTCTTTGATATATTCTTTAATCCAGCTGATACAGTGTTGTTACCTGTCTGAGGTTGTCCAGCACTCGTTCATCCACTCCTTCATCATAAAACAGCTCTCTGATGCTTTCAATCACGTCATCAATGACCGACAGATACAGCTTCGGCTGAACGATCAATCACACACCTCTCAAATCTTTCATCATTTCCACATGAACTAAAGCGCGTTTGATAAGCGTTCCCGACTCACCAGAGTGTTGGCGTTTGACAGCATGATCCCTTCAACCGACACAGCTGGCCGTGGCAATTAAGAGCTCATCAAGCCCAGGGGTCCCATTTATAAACGTTGCCTACGCACAAAATGGGCATGAAGTATGCTTATGCAATTTTCCACGTACATATCGGGATTTATTAAAAAAAAAAAAAAAACATGGCGTAAATATGAACGCACCGTACGAACATTCTAGACCATGCCTACAAACTTTTTCCTGATCAAGAAAAGTAAAAAAGAAAACAACGGTTTTCATTTCGATACATACCATTACATTAAGTATTCTACTCTCATTAATAGAGAAATTAAAAAAAAAAAATCATTAGGCATAAGTTAATCAAAAATTATATGAATTAGACATATTTGTAGTGGATGCCCTTGACCACTTTTCCTGTGGTATGCTATGTTTTAATGACAGCGAGGTGTGCAATAGGTGCAACATATATATTTCAACTAAACTGCAGATCCCACGTTATGAGAAATATTTAATGATCAGTGACGCGCACTTACTTCAATATTATGGTGGACACTGCTGGATTTAGTGGTCGAACGGTCCGTTCTCCGATTTCGAATGATATTATTAGGGACTTTAAGCAGCAGCCACAGATGGAACGGCAACGGCATTCCGACGTCATACTGCGCGTTCGCGACTTTAACTGCCACTTCTTGACGTTCTACTGTAGCCGTCTACTACGGGAGAACAGCTGGTTTGCCGTAGTCTTTACAACGTCACAGATTAGGTA
>JAHKKF010481901.1:0-19462 GCA_019740295.1 Labeo calbasu | reverse complement strand
ATATAAGCTTTTCTATTTATGTGCAGTTTTAAATAAAATTTAAGCAGCTAGTGTTTACGGTGTTTACATTGGTAACTAAAACTGAAATAAACAAAGCTAAATACAAATATGAAAAACTAATAAAAAAAAATACAAAAGCACATAAAACAATTACTTAAACTTAAAAATAAATTCAAATTAAGAATAAAAATATTAAAATAAAATATAATTCAAAATATTATGAATATCAGTAGATACTAATATATTAATAGAATATAAACAGGGGTGCACATAAGTGCGACTAAAATAAAAAAAAGTTTAGACTGCTCGTTTGTGCACCCACATGTTTGACAGCCGTTAATGCACAATCACCATTTCAGATCGACTAACTATAATACTGTATATGATTTCTATTGAACTGAACTGAAAGTTTCAAAATGATAGCATAAATCTAAGCTATGTGCTGCTGGATTCAGTGCAGAATGTTAAACTGTAAGATTAATTAGTCGGCAATGCTAAAACTGGCAGTGCATATACTTACTTGCCAGCAACCCACCAAAATAAAAGTTCACTGATTTTAGGTTTGAAAGTGTAAAGTAAGTTATGAAAAAAAAAAAAAGAAATACAAAAGAAAATTACAACAAAGAAAATGTAAATATTAGCACTGTATTTAAAAATATAATAATATTAGCACACTTTCTTTATTATTATTTATTTTATTTATTTTTTTCAAATAACCTAATTAAATAAAGCACAATTATATTATTTTTAATATTATTAATTCTTTTACTTAAACCACTGAAAATCTTGGTGAAAACTTTTTGAATTTGAAGGGTAAAATGAACTTATTTTGTCTTCTGGGAAACATGTAAGCATCTTCTGTAGCTTTTGAAGGGCAGTACTAAATGAAAAAAACTATGGTATTTAGGTAAAATAAGAAAAATGTACACATCTTCATTCTGTTCAAAAGTTTTCACCCCCTGGCTCTTAATGCATCATTCTTTTCTTTCTGGAGCATCAGTGAGTGTTTGAACCTTCTGTAATAGTTGCATATGAGTCCCTCAGTTGTCCTCAGTGTGAAAAGACGGATCTTAAAATCATGCTGTCGTTGGAAAGGGTTCAAATACACAAGCAATGCTAAAAAAAAAAACAAAGAATTTGTGGGACCTGAAGGATTTTTCTGAAGAACAGTGGGCAGTTTAACTATTCAGGACAAACAATGGACTCATGAACAACAATCTCTAGCTGTGGATCATTCAGGCAACAACACAGTATTAAGAATCAAGTGTATGTACATTTTTGAACAGGGTCATTTTTATGAATTCAACTGCTATTTTCTCTTATGGACTATATATGTAAATGTCTTTTATGTGAAATATCTTATTCAGGTCAGTACTAAATCAAAAATAACATGCATTTTGTATGTTAAATTAACATTTTGCAGATTCTGCAAGGTGTGTGTAAATATTTGACCTCAACTGTAATCCTGCAATAAGACTGGTGTGGAACACACAACTTCTCAGACAAAAAATAGTTTAATACAGTTAAGCTTCATATGGTGTGTCTAACTCAACCTGTTTTATCTGTTTTCTAGTTCATACTCGCAGCAGCAGCAATATCCCCAGCAGGGGGCGCCAGGACAGTACGGAGGAATGATGATGAACGGATCCATGCAGGGGGGTGTAAACGGCAACGGTGCTGGGCAGATGCCCCCAATGCAGGGCCAGATGGGCATGAACGCCATGGGCATGGGACGCATGCCAATGGGACCCGATCAGGTACAGACCACGTCTATTTAGTTACATACCCAATTTTTCCTCCTAATAAGTTTGTTTCTTCATCAAAATAGTTTGTTGCTCCATCAGAATGAGAGTTGATTAAAAACATTAGAGTAATTTACGATTTGTGCATTAAAAGATGTATCCTGTTACTTGTACTTACCTGTGCATGTATAATGTGTGTTTTACAGAAGTACTGCTGAGGCGACGATGAGCTATTTCTGTCAACGCTGGATTCGTACTCGGACTCACAAATCAGTCCAGTGAGGAAATGTCAACATAAAGCTGTAAAATCCGCCTCGTAAAGGAGAAATCACTGGAAATCTCCAGTGAAAACTTGACTGAGAGCGAGAAAAAGACATGGAAAGGGAAAGAGAGAGAGAGAGAGAGAGACTCAAGCCTTCTCTGTGGGCTTCTTTCTGAAAACGCCCAGTAGCGAGTGCAGCAGGCTCTCTCCTGTCCCATGTGGCTGTACTGCAGTACACAACATAACCACCAGGGGGATCAGAGTAGGAACGGTTGTGGTACAACTCGACTGTGGGGGAGCACTTTATTTTAAGGCTAGTACAGAAAAGGATAGTTGCAATATATTTCTTGCTTTTCTAGCCTTATAGAACGATTATGTGCATATTGTCTATTTTGAGTTTGTTTCGGACAAGCCTCGTTTTAATGAAAACCGTGGGAATTGTAAGCACCAGAACTTCATCACTGACGCATATCAAAGCAATAATCCTCCTCTCAAGTGGTGTGTCAACAAAAAGCAAATGGTACTGCAGTATTAGACAGGATTTTTTTTTTTTTTCTTTTTTTTGTGTGAATAAGATTGGAATTGTAAATACTGTATGCTACATATGTATCATACATGCTTTTACTACATACTTTTTTTGCACAGAGTTTGGGCCCGGTTAGGTCCATCTTATCTATATTTTAGGTCAATACTGCTCTGGGTTTTACATCTATTTTAACTTTTTTCAAAGGGAGAAAATATTTTATTTTTATCTTTTCCAGCACAGCCTCTTTTATTTTGTTCGTTTTGTTTTACTTTCGCGACCGCCATTGTGTTCGGATGGCACTTTTTCTAAACGTTCGACATCGGAAATGTTATGCAGTGACGGTTTCATAATTTTATTATCATTTCCATTTGTTCTTCTGACCGAAAAATGGTGCAAGTTTTCAGATGATGCGCAAAGATGATGTTTCTGCTCTTTAAGCTAGCTCTTATTAAGGAAAATAACTCGCTTTCTCACTGTATCGTACTGTCGGTTCTTCAGAAATCTACCTTTAAGAAACATGCACAATCCAAAGATATTTTTTCAGTCTTTTTTTCTGTTTTCTCAAGTTTGACTACAGAAATGTATCCATTTATATATGTTTTTGCGCAAATGCGCGGAGTAAAAAGGTACATATCATATGAACATATTACTACATATTATGATTTTGTACTATATACTGTATACATACAAAACCAAGTATACCTGTTTATTTTTGAGGCCAGTTAATATTTTAGCAGTATTGTCTGTGCTTTTGGAGGGTTTCTCTATCATGCGGTTTATTCGCTCTTCAGTTTAAGTTTTGTAAGATTTTGATGATTCTGAATATCTACAGAACTGCCAAGACAACACACCTCGTTTTAAAACTGTTCTTAAACCACTTTTAAGAGCCTCTCTGATGTGTTTTTTTAAAAAATATGAGTAATAAGGAATCCATTCTGACAAAGACGCTCATCCGCGCATCTCTGTAGTGCAGTGATCCTCGGCCGCTTCGTTAGTCCAGTCTTGACCATCAAGTGACTTCAAATAATGCTGATTCCCAGGTGCGGGAATGAAATACTGTACAGTGGGAAACTAATAATAAGTCAGTCTCTTCAATCTTTTCAGGAAAGCAACACTATCATCCGTGTTCATTTCGCTAGGTTACTGTTGATTGATTGATTGTGACAAAGTCTATTTTGAAATGACAATTCCGGGAAATCGAGGTTATTCTGGTGAGCTTTCAGAACTGATTGACTGAGGGGTGTGAACATGGAAGATAAGCTCACATTTTACAGGATGTAAATTACAATACACTTAATTATTTTGCTTGATGTTGATATTGTTGTAAATAAAAGTTCTATTTAAACGTGACACGTATTTCCTGCAGTCTCTGTGTGTGTGTGTGTGTGTGTGTGTGTGTGTGTGTGTGTCTTGGGACGATTCCTCGATTCAATTTGAGTAACCATACTCTATTATAGAAAAAAATCCTCCATTGCATTTTGCCCGTATCCGGTAAAATACCGGAAGTGGCACATTTCACAGACGATAATCCATGAAACACATTATTATTAGACTGTTTTCCCAGGCTGCGTGATATATTATACTAATTTCAAAATCATAATAAAGCATAACGCTATTGTGAATTCACAAATGCAAAGATTCAATTAAATAAGTGAGTCTCAGAACGGCTTTGTTTATAGTAAACGCTGCTCCACCAAAGCCACTAGATGGCAAACCTGCAACCATTAGCCGAAAAAGCTTAATGGCTAAAGCTATCGCTTCCGGTCTGGTAGTACGCAGAATGGATGTAAAGAGATGGAGAAGAGAAGCTTGACAATGCTGAATTAACAGGTTTTTTTTTAAGAGGAAACGGCTTATCATTTAATGAATCGACAGCATATCTGCTAATCTTCAACATGTTTTACACTAAACAATACTTTTGGATTGAACTATTTTTAGAGTTTACCACGAAACAAATGTTGTTTTATAAGATAAGTCACAGACTGTTTTGCGACAGGTGGGTTTCAGTTTACGGCATTTCTCATTCATTCCTATGGTATCCGTAAACGGCGATTGAGTGTCGCACAACTCTGACTAAAATTCAATGACGTCAATGCTGTAAAGTGGTTATTAAGGGACACGTGATCCAAGTTAGCCGTTACACAGACCCTCTAATCTCCCTATAGTAAGAAAATCTCTGGCTCTACACTAACTGTTATCATTTATTACATGTGTGGAGCTTCTCAAACTCCATCTCTGCATATTGCTGTGAGTTTGGGTATAACGTTTATCTGGGAACGAAACGTGCAGTTTCATCAGATTTGTAAGGTAAATCATTTATAAACCTAAGCAAACACAGGAGAACACTTATCTTTCTCAATATGCTAACTGTTCATCGGGATTTCAAAATAAAAGCTCAAACCCTCACTTTGAGTTTACACGTTTTAATGTCCAAATATTCAAGAAAATACAGCGGCTGGGCTGTAGCATTTTTGTCGTAAAGTAATGGCCAAATATTAAAGATTAAGTGGACGTTTGAAATAAGTGTTGTTTAGCCAATATAAAACAAGGATTATTGCGCTGTGAAGTGTAAAAGCAATAGTCAGGCCGTTGGCGCCCTCTGCAGGCATTTGTTATAATGCGTAATGAACACTAGTTCTGTTGTTTATAATACATAAAACCGTATGATAACTTGCTTTTGATACTTTATTTGAACTATTTATTATTGCTATATATTGTTATTATATATGTATTATAAGTAATTTAAATAGGCTATTGTTTGCTATTGTAATATAAAAAGGCTATTGTTTGCTTAGGTCTATTTTAATTACCACAAAAAATGTAATTGTAATTATCCGATTATGCGATGAATCATCCGAATAATCTATAGATTACTCAATAAAATAATTATTAGTGACAGCCCTAGTGTCTACTTATTTATTTTAAGCATCCAGAAGTGAACTAAATTTGTGCACAGTAAATTTGTAAACAATTTTTTTTTCTTTTCTTTTCTTTTCTTTTCTTTTCTTTTCTTTTCTTTTTTCTTTTCTAATAGTAAAATGAAAATAATCATCTAATAGTAAATGTTTGTGTAAAGACCAGTGTTATTTTAGTATTATTGAGATGCTATTTTGAATTAGGTTTTATTTTTGTATTTTACATTTTCTTTTTATTTTTTTTAGTTTGTTTAATTATTGTTTTTTAAATGTCTACATTGCCGTTGAAAACTTTGGGAGTCTCTTATGCTTATCAAAGCTCCATTTATTTGGTCAAAAATACAGAAAAAGTAATGTAAATATTGCAATTTAAAATAACAGTTCTCTATTTTAATATACTTTAAAATATAATTCATTTCTTTGATGCAAAGCTGAATTTTCATCAGTCATTGCTTCAGTGTCAAATGATCCTTCAGAAATCATTCTGACATGCTGATTTATCATCAATGTTGAAAACAGTTGTGCTGCTTAATGTTTTTTTTTTGGAATCTATGATACTTTTTTCAGGATTCTTGATGAATAAAAAGTTAAAAAGAACAGCATTTATTTAAAATCTTTTCCAACAATGTAAGTCTTTACTATCACTTTTTATTAATTTAACACATCCTTGCTGAATAGATTTTTTCAAAGAAACATAAAAAGAAAAGATATACTGACCCCGAACTTTGTAGTAGTGTATATTGTTACAAAAGATTTCTATTTTAACTAAAAAATGCTCTTTTTTAACATTTTATTTTTCAAAGAATCCTAAAAAAAGTATCACATGGGTTCCAATATATATATTGTTTACAACACTGATAATAAATCAGCATTTTAGAATGATTTCTGAAAGATCATGTGACACTTAAGACTGGAGTAATGATGCTGACTATTCAGCTTTGTATCACAGGAAGAAATTCTTTTTTAAATTATATTAAGGTAGAAAGTCACCATTTTAAATTTCACAATATTACTGTTTTAATCAAATAAACAGCCTTCATGAGCAGAAAAGTCTTCTTTAAAAACATTCAAAATGTTACTGATCCCAAATTTTATCATCTTTTTTATTTTTATGTTTTATTTATTGTAGTACATCAAGTTAAACTAAATGAAAATAAGAAATGTTGCCTTGAGAACTAGCTGAAATAAAATTTACATTACTTAATGTTTACTTTATTTCAAGTAACAAAAAAGTTTGTTTTAATAGTTTTAGTTTTTAATTAACTATATTGGTAAACTTAGACAAATTAAAAATATCTTCAGAATATAATGAAACACGTTAAAAACTGACATTTGAGAGCACCGTAGTGCTCTATTCTTACTTTAGATTTTTTTTTTTTAGGTTAAAGATGATTGAAGTAGTTTTTACAAGTTTCACATTTTACTCAATTTTACTTCCCATTTCTTTATAACTGTTTGTGTAAATTTACAAACAATTTCTCACTGAAAATTGTTTCCACGCCAAACATTTTCAACATTTAAAAGGTAGTTTTTTTAAATGTTCAAAAACGGCTAAATAAGAAATCAGTTAACCTCAAATTTCTGTGAAGGTTAGGGCACAGAAAATATTGTTAGTTGTAAATAAAAAAGTCAATGGAAAATCTTCCTTATAAGACTAACGTGTGTGTGTTTGGGATGACGTGAAAATAAAGTTCACCGTGTTACCACAGAGAGGCGCTAGATGCTAAAATGTCCAGTTTCACAGCTCCAAAATGAACTTTATCCTTCAAAAAGGGGATTGTCTTCATCTAACTTATTATTAAAAGGCCGTAAGTATCATCCAATGACAACAATGAGCATAAGGATTTACCGAAAATGGATTTACCCTACAGATAGATAATCCATGACTTTTCCAAGTCTGACTGAGAGAAGTTTCAGTATACAAACATAAGTTAAACGCCTCCTAATTAACACAAAATTGCCTTAATTTAAGCTTGAAATTCTTTATGGCTCCAATTAATTTTAAGTATTTCACACTGGCCCAAAAAACAACTCTTTCCCTTTGCCTCGTCTTTTAAAAGCGCCTTAGTTGATGTTCTAGTGGAAAAGTTGGCTGTAGTGTGTGGCGCTATGTTTAAATGCGCTAGGTTCTTATTAAAAGAAGCTTTCGTTGTAGTATGTGGGAAACTATACAGAGGGAGTGAGAGTTCCTTGGCCGTGTTCCCGGCCCATCTGCAGCCCGGGCTTGCGGATTACTGTTTGTTAATGTTTCAATCAGCTGTGTGCCGAGGAATGTGGAGCGATTTAACCTGAACTTCCCCAGGTGTGCGGCGGCGCCGCTCAGTCTGCGCCCTCCCCTGCCCTTGGCACAAAGCGATCACACAAACACAATCACACACACTGGCCGAGCCGCACATCGCGAGGCCTGCAGCTGCGCGCATCACACCGCAGGGAAATGAGAAAAACATTGCACCAGGGAGACGGAATAAATCTTATAACGAACTGCCTTTTTCTCGGAAAACACTTAACCCTTCCGCTACCCGCCTCTTAAATACTGGGATGCTTAAAAAGAAGCGGAATTAGAGACTTTGGAAAGTGTTTGCAAATATCACCAGCTAAAAATAACCCTAGTAATATATTAAGCAATCTTTAACCAACAGAAGCTACTTTATTACATTTTAATTATTTGATTTAATGGGACATTAATTAACCTGTCTTCCATCCTATACGTATTTTAATGTACACTACAGTCTTTTGCTGTTTGTTTATAAGCCATTCATTGTTATGTAGCCATATTTATCTGGAGATAAAGAGTGGCTACAGACAAACTAAATTTGTTTTGTTTCCCCCCCCCAAACAATCGCCATTACCTTTAAGCCATTATTAGGCTAAAAAAGTTGATTTTAGGTTTAGTCTGAAGTGAAAAGTTCACTTTCGATTTAACTACGGAAGAAAATCAAGTTGAAATTGGCAAATCATAATGTTAGCAATGATGTCGTAACACGTCACAGCTAAATGTTTAGCGTGTTAACTAGGCTAAACGACCTCTAACCTCATAAAACCCCACTCATTTTAGATGTCAGTAAAACTGACCAGCTAAACTTTTTGAATAAAGTAAACAGCGTTTTATCAATTCAGTCCAACTTCCATTCATTCTCACACACAGAAATGGATAAAACAAGTCCGAAATAGGTCTCATTTTCTTGTTTTAATTAAAAAACACAATATACATTGTAAAAAACACAATAAGGCGTTCACATCATATGTCATTGTAATATACAATACATTCTTTCGCTCAGTAATCTGAGAAAACTTTACAACAAAATAGACATTTTTCTAAAAAGTTATCAAAACATTGGAGAAACTTTGACCGAGAGGGAAATGCGTGAACTGTAAGTGAATAATCGCCATGGATTCCACAGCTAACACACACATCGATTCGTTTGGGAAGATCTCAGAGAGAACGTCACACTTCACTTCTCATGTCCACGGGTTTTGTGACTCTCTACTGAAAGCGGTTTTCCTCTACAACAGGAGAAGGAGATTCTCCCAACACAGTTCAAGGCGTCACAGCGGTTCTGGTCCATCATCATCATCATCATCATCATCACCTCAGCGCACCTTGTTCGTTCTTCGCGATGCTTCGATCAGTAGACGTGAAACCGGGAGCATCAACTTTAACGGCACATGATTCTGTCGTCTGAACAGCCGTTCTGCAAAACAAGAGAGGAAAGGTCGTGAGTGGAGCCATTCAGACATGCTGGTTATAAAGACGTCACTTATTTATCATACATATTGTTGATCTACTATAGAGTCGATATTTACCTCAACAGAAATGCTGGCCAGTTCCGCGTTCAGAGTCGTGAGGGGAGTTCGGGGAGCGGAGCTCTGGTTCTTCTTGCTTTCCAGCTCCACCTGCAAGTCCCAGATGTAATCAATAACGTGCTGCAGAATCTCCACCTTGCTGGCTTTCTTGTTGGTCGGTAGCGTGGGCACCAGCTCTTTCAGTTTGCTGTAGCAGCTGTTCATGTCCTGCAGAAACATGGTCATCTGCTCGTCCAGCAGCGGGATCTTGCATTTGGAGATGGCCAGGCTCTGGTCGGAGAGGCAGCGGACAACATCTTCGCCTCCAACTTTGGTGCTCTTCAGCGCGCAGGTAGGTCCCACAACTTTCATTTTGGCTGTGAAGCTTGACGGCTAAGTCAAAGAGAATGAGTTGAAGCGATACGTTCGTACTCCGTTAGGCTCTTGAGTCGACGAGAGTGCGATGACAGTTCACCACATGCTTCACGGAGCCGAGTTGTTCGCTATTTATAGGATGTCGGGGCTTGTGGGCGTCACCAAACACTCGTGTTTGCAAGCTCGGGCCAATGGGGTTTCACCGGAGTCCCTCGCTGAGCCAATCACGGCACCGCTCTGTTATCGCAGTTACAATATGCTTGGGGGATGGTGTTACAAATGGAAACAAATGTGTGTCTTCTGCGAATGATCTGTGGATATCCAGCTGTCCGTGCACTCCACAGGTGAAGCAGACAGATCAAGCGCAGGGTGGGGGTGGTCGAGGATCAACAGGCAACAGTTATTACTTTCAAATGAAACAAGCTTTCTTCGTATGTGGGCTGCTTCAAGAAACAAAGCACACTGTAAAATGTTTCATCAGCATCTTTGTTTCCATCCATTTAACTTGTCACAGCCGTTTCTGCCATTACTGGGCGAAGTGTGCATCTTAAACACGTGTGCATGAATATAATGTCAACATAACATATTTTAAGCAAAAAGAAAAAAAAACAACCAACCAACAGGCAATGCCCAACTTTATACAATGCTAGTGAAAAGAAAACAACAACAAAACCATACCTACTATATAACATACAACACAAAATATTACTTAAAGAGACATCAATAAAATCCAGGTATGAAGTCCAAATATGAAGAAAAGCTTCAGTAGACATGAGTAACACATATGAGTCAAAAAGGGAATAATTTCCCAAATAATCATATGTAATCCTTTCAAAGATGGGGGAAATGTTTTTAAAATATTACTTTACAGTAAGGTTCATTAGTTAACATGAACTAAGAATAAACAACACTTCTGCAGCATTTATTAATCCTAATGTTAATTACAACATTTACTAATGCATGATTAAAATCACAAGTTGTGTTTGTTAACATTAGTTAATGCACTGTGAACTAACACGAACAACTGTGTTTTTATTAACTAACATTAACAAAGATAAATAAATAGTGTAAGAAATGTATTGTTTACGTTAGTTAACACATTAACTAATGTTAACAAATCATACCTTATTGTAAAGTGTTACCAAATGTTAATAATTAAGCTTTAATCTTTTAAAAAAAAAATTTTTGCTATATATTTTTTTAAGAAAAATAAAAAAGGAGTAAGCTTTGCCAAACAATCTTTTTTTGCGAACATATTTGCTTTTCAAGAATTTTACACTGTGAATTAGAGCAGCAGTTCAATTTATGTTTTTTCACATTGCATTTTAAGCCAAAAAGTTATAAATTAATAAATCGTTGCTTAATATCAAATATTTGTGGTTTGTTTGCAATCTGATAGAATCGTGGTGCAACAAGACGTGATATGAAATTTCGTGTTTTTTAATACATAAAACGTTTATTGTTAAAAGTGTGCATGCTAATGATATTTCTCCAGCTTTAAACTATTATGCATGCACGGTGAAGTATTCACAGTCCATTATCGTGCACTAAGTGCTGAGGTTTGCTGTGCAATCAAATCTCATTTTTTTCAAATCTGTTTATTACCCAGCATTGTCTTTCTTTGAATGCGTTTCCTCGCGCAAACGTCCAAATTCCTTCATATGTGCGCGTCGCCTTGAGCTCGCACTCACATAACTTTGCATTGCTGTGCTCTGATTCTTCCCCCAGATTGTCCAAACAAACCGAAGCAGACTGCCGGGCGCCAGCGCCGTGACGTCACCCATTCATTCGAGCCTTGACGCCTGTCAGCCTGGCGCCGAGCGGGCGGTCTCTATAGCAACAACAAACAACAGGCTAGCATCCCTCCACTCTCCCCCATTCACCTGCGCGCTGCGGAATCCTGAGAACAAACTGGTCAGCGCTCATTTATCACTTAAAACCTCTGATGCGATTACGGCTCCGCGCACCTGCAAACTGCCATTGTCGTCTCGAAAGACTCTTGTAAAGACACAAAAGTGAAAGACAAAGTGAAAAATAGCCTATTGAGCCAGAGGGGGTTTTTTTAGATTCCAGGGACGCTTTTATTTAATTGCAATTTTAAGAAAGTGAACTTTTTTTGTTTCAATTTAAAAAAAGGACGTTATGCATTCTTAATTCGTGTAGTAATATTTGTAAAATAATAATAAAAAAGTTGCAATGTGCAAAAAAATTTTTTTTTTTTTTAATTTTTTTTTTTAAATAAAACACATGCGTAACGTGCGCACGTTATTTTTTTTTTTTACCGACGCCTCGTACACATAGCAATACATCCTGCAGGAGTTAGAGGGACTGGAGCGTTTCTGGCTCGGTCACAGCTGAGCGGGGTTGAGGGGAGGCGGAGGAGGAGCTGAACAATGGGAGTGCAGTATCGGGACTGTGAGAGAGAATCTCGGCTGGAGCCGACGAGTCTGGAGCGCCCCTCCACTCGCTCATCCCGCTTTTGTTCAGCTGCGCAAGCTATCAGCACTTCCTACCGACTCCAACAATAAGCCCTCACAGCTGGGCTCTCCAAAGCCTGTTTACTGCACATCAAGGCAAAGAGAGGCAAAGAGTGTAACATCCCCCTTACACACACTCACACACCCTTATGAACTCTTGGTAAAATATAAAACATATTCTTAGAAGTGGAAAAAGGAAGTTCAGAGAAAAAAAGTTACAAATTATATATGCTTTATTATTTGATGACCTGGCCACTGGACAGCAATCGCTCCTTTTTATTCGTTCAGTAAAACTTTATTTTAATTTATTTTAAATGTAAAAAAGGATTTTTTAAAAAAACGGCGAACCCAAGCTGTTTTCATCCTGATGTGATTTACAGCTAGTTATTTCTCACAATATGTTCTACAGCAGAAAAAGCTGGTGCGGGATGAGTGTGAATGCTCTTCTTCTTCTTGCAGCATCTGCATGCATCTTTGACTTTTCCCTCTCATGGGAAGAGTGGCCTCGGATAATTGTCCTCGAGGGAATCACATCCTGTCAGAAGTCATGTGATCGCTGTCTGACAAGGCTGCAGTGTTCTGTGCTGTGTCATCTGCTGGCTATGAACTCTTTAATTCACAACATCACAGCTACACAAAGCAGCAGACAGGGAAAGGAAGTGTTCAATGCAAAGCGCAATAAGACAATACGGTTTACTAGGAACAGACCTAATTAGCTTGCGTGAGTCATACTATGACACAAAGTCAGTGCGAATAGCTTTTCACAACACTTCGACTTCCGTAGTATGACGTATTTTTTTAAAACAGGGTAATTGGGGATGGGAACTGATTTGATCCTTTGGGAATCGATTGGATGGTGGCTGTTGAAAGCCAAATTAAATGTTTGGTTATTTCACACATATTCTGAGGCCTAAGTGAGGCCTAGTAATATCAGTTATCCAAACCAAATGTAAAGCATTTCCTCCTTTTTTTAAAGGGGTAGTTCAGCCAAAATGAACATTCTGTCATTATTTACTCAACCTCATGTTGTTCCAAACCCGTAAGACCTTTGTTCAGCTTCAGAACACAAATCGAGATATTTTTGATGAAATCTGAGAGCTTTCTGACTCTGCATAGACAGCAACGCAACTACCACAAGGCCCAGAAAGGTAGTAAGGACACTGTTAAAATAGTAGTACAATAGTTAATATTATTAATATATTAATTATATGTTTCTATTAACACTTTAAATAAAAAATAAAATAAAAGGATAAATGTAACATTTTTAATTGTTAATTTAATTAAGCATTGTTATTATTAATGTTTCTATTAACACTTAAAATAGAAAATAAATAAAAAAATTTATATTTTAAATATATTATTTTAATATTAAATATTTTAAAAATATTTAAATATTTTAATTGTTAA
This sequence comes from Labeo calbasu, assembly GCA_019740295.1. Classification (NCBI taxonomy): domain Eukaryota; kingdom Metazoa; phylum Chordata; class Actinopteri; order Cypriniformes; family Cyprinidae; genus Labeo; species Labeo calbasu. Next base: position 5,975 of record JAHKKF010481901.1, on the reverse strand, counting down.
TTAATTAAAATAAAAAAAATAATAATTGAAAGAATTTAAAATAATTAAAAAAAAAATTTTAACTTTGAAATTCCTGCTTTTTATTGCAGTTTTTTAAGTAATCAATTTAAATAAACAAATCAAAATGACAGCTCTAATTTTAGTTTACTTCAGTTTACTTACTCTGCAGTTTACTTCCTTTTATTGAGTTGTAAACAATACAAATAACACAAAATGTCAGGCAAACACAGTTACACACACACACAACAAACAAACAAACATAAAATAAATAAATAAACAAATAAATAAATAATCTTAAAATAAGTAAAGTAAATAATAATAATATTTTTACTTTAATCAAATAAAAACAATTATTCCAAATGCTTAAATAATTTTATAATTAAATTTAATTTAATGTTAAATACAACAGACTAACTCTAAAATATAACAAATAAAATCTAATTTTGTAAAAATTATATTAAATGTAATAAAAACAAAAATATAAAAATCATTACAACACACTTTATTTATTTATTTGGTTAGTATGGAAGCCCGTTTCGGCCACTGAATAAAAAAAAAAAAAAAAAAACATATACACAAACAAACAAACAAACAAACATTAAATAAATAAATAAACCAATCTAATACTTTATCTTAAAACCATCATTACCTTAATTTTATGAAGCTACGAGAATACTTTTTGTGCGCAAAGAAAACAAAAATAGCGACTTTATTCAGCCTTTTCCTCCGTCAGCAGTACTACACGCATGCTTTGTGATACTGACGTGAACGCGAGTTGAAAAACTGACACGGAAGAGAAGAAATTGTTGATTAAAGTTGTTATTTTTGTTTATTTTTCATAAAATTACAGTTGAACCACTGATGTCACATGGACTATTTTAACAATGTCCTTACTACCTTTCTGGGTATGAACGTGTCAGTTGCGTTGCTGTCTATGCAGGGTCAGAAAGTTCTTGAACTTCATCAAAAATAGATGAAGATGAACGAAAGTGAGTAATTAATGTCAGAACTTTCATTTTTGGCTGAACTATCCCTTTAAAGTTGGCGTGAAATCTTTCTGCCTCCCTCTAATCAACAACCAATGTATAGATATTATCAGGACTCGGTCCTGATGATATGTCAGCGGTCCTGACATATACCACTCCTTCCTACATATTGGTCCTGCTGTAGCAGATTGTGAACGGCGGTCTCCTCGCTCGCCACACACTTTCACACTCCACACTTTCCGCCTGGCTCCCACACACATTATCAAAGTGCCTTAATGGCTCCTAATTAGCTCCCCATCTGCTGGTGACAGAGCACCGGTGGCATGCTGAAGCCCCATTCAGAAAGTGGGCATTGTGTCCCGGGATCGTTTCCACTCCATTGGAGATTGCCTGGAGAGGACTTGGACCTCTGGGAAGGGATGGGACAGGAGAGCCAGGGTTACGGAGAGGGAGGAGACGAGCTCTGGACTCCGGGAGGCGCACGGGATGGGACGGGGGAGGAGGCCGGCGCACAAAGGGCGACAGTGTTGCGGCTTGTTGCAAATCTAATAACGTCGGAGCTCTTTCTGTCCCCTGGATGCCCCCCGCCGCCCCCCGCGCACACAAACACATTTTGTTTTCCTCCTCCTTTCTTCTCATGCTCATTGGCGACAGCTCTCCTTCTTCGAGTTAATCTGTGACTGTGTCATCTTCTGGGAACAGACGTTTGTTTTGTGCTGTTAGTGGGGTAATAAATGCAACCAGACAGCACCATATTAACATCCTCGAAAAGCGACAGAAGGCAGAGCTTCTGAAAGAACCCAAGTGGTGGTAACGTCCGGTCTGCGTGGCGTAAACAAAGCGTATACAAAGTGGACACTACAGCTGCGGTCACATTTGCTATTGTTCGGTGCATTTTCATGTACCTAATCCAGTCATTTCAATAGGAATCCGTGCGATCCCAATGCAAATTTTGCAACGGGTTCAAGGATATGGACGCTAAGGCTTCTTAGTTTGACGTACTACTGAATACGGAAAAAAAAACACAGGGAAAAGACATGTGGAAGCTGCTAAATCAAACAGAGAAGGTCTTAGTAAGCAGGAAAGGGTGGAATAGTTTGACGAACTAAAGTTCATAGGTGATAAAGATACATACGAGCAGTATTAATTAAGATATTAGGCTAATATTTCACCTACTTGACTGGAAATGATAAGAACAAATATGAATGTTGTCAAGATTCTTGCCCTGGAAATCCTGGTTCAGTTTGGCCAACCACAAACACAGTTTTTTGCACTTTTCTCCCTGATTTGTAATAACTTTTGGCAGCCTGTGGTACTCCAAATGTTTATCTGGGTCCGACCGATTAGTACAGCCCAAAACATGACAATAATTGACCATTTTCAGCAGCGATAATCAGCAAAATATGCGAGTTTGGTTCAGTTCAGTGGCATTGTTTACGTTCAGTGCCTCCAATATGGCCGACTGATGACGCATCGTGGAAACACTCTATTCAGCTACAGCGACAGCTGGCTGCTTTTGTCCATATAAGGAATATGTCCTATTAGTCTTGCTTGTGGACTTTCTGTGCACAAATCACACGTGAGAGTTTAAAGGAGTAGTTTACTTCCAGAACAAAAATGTACAGATAATTTACTCGCCCCCTTGTCATCCAAGATGTTCGTGTCTTTCTTTCTTCAGTTGTAAAGAAATTATGTTTCTTGAGGACAACATTTCAGGAATTATCTCCATATAGTGGACTTCAATGGTGCCCCCAAGTTTGAATTTCCAAAATGCAGATTAAATGCAGCTTCAAAGGGCTCTAGATTAGAAGGGTCTTATCTAGCAAAACGATCTGTTATTTTCTAAACAAATTGACAATTGATATCATTTTTAACCTTAAACACTCGTCTGTTCTCTGTGATGTGCATGCAAACTCTGTGTAATCCATGTCAATACAGTTAGGGTAAAACTCCCATCTCGTTTTCTTCGCCCTGTTTTACCTTTTACCTTTTTTTAGGATGATTTTGAAGATGGAGAAGAAAATGAGATGGGAGTTTTTCGACATACCCTAACTGTATTAACCCGGATTACACAGAGTACATATGCGCATCGCAGAGCTAGACAAGACGAGCGTTTGAGGTTAAAAAGAGGCAACAAGCCACCAAGTAGCAGTAGAAACCCACAGTGTCCATTAAAACCAATACAAGTCCCATTATAACCAGTAAAAGCATTACAAACCCAGGGATTTTTTTGTCTACAAACCTTTTTTGAAAATGTCTTTATGTGACCGCACCTTTAGGCACTTTTTCCAGCATTACGTGATCATTTAGTGTGCATTCAAAAGTCCAGGTGGATAGAAGTCAATGGTTAAAGATGTTTAGATGACTCTGGTCCCACCTCAAAACAAGAAAAGCTGAATGATGAAAAAAAACAAAGGGAAAAAACATGTGGAAGCTGCTAAATCAAACAGAGAAGGTCTTAGTAAGCAGGAAAGGGTGGAATAGTTTGACAAACTAAAGTTAATAGGTGGTAAAGATACATTTGTTTAGAAAATGACCAATCGTTTTGCTAGATAAAACCCTTATTCCTTGGCTGGGATCGTTCAGAGCCATTTGAAACTACATTTAAATTGCATTTTGGACGTTCAAACTCGCGGACACCGTTGAAGTCCACTATATGAAGATAATTCCTGAAATGTTTTCCTCAAAAAACATAATCTCCTATCGAATGAAGAAAGAAAGACATGAACATCTCGGATGACAAGGGGGTGAGTACATTATCTGCCGCTGGATTATAATGTGTTATATTATCAACACTCCAAATTAACACTAGAACGATTTCATTGTAAATATCATGATTACTGTCAACACCCATGTGTGTATATAATGTCGAAAGCATGTCAATAGGAAAACAAAGCCAAAACCCGGACGTTTTAGGTAATAACGAAATCCTGGCCAGGACATGTCTGGGAAAAAGAGGGCGTGTGGTCACCCTACACTATTGATAATAGACAATGAAATCCCTGCTGAGAAGCCATCACAGAAATTCTAATGGTTTTCACTACAAATACCATTACAAACCATTAAAAATGATTTGGGACAGATTCCAATAGGATTATTGGTTTCAACAAGCCACCAAGTAGCAGTAGAAACCCACAGGGTCCATTACAGTTTCCATTAAAACCAATACAAGGCCCATTATAACCAGTAAAACCATTACAAACCCAGGGATTTTTTTTGTCAACAAACTTTTTTGAAAATGTCCTTATGTGACTGCACCTTTAGGCACTTTTTCCAGCATTACGTGATCATTTAGTGTGCATTCAAAAGTCCAGGTGGATAGAAGTCAATTGTTAAAGATGTTTAGATGACTGTGGTCCCACCTCAAAACAAGAAAAGCTGAATGATGTTCTCGCCTTGCCCTCATTTACATCACATTGCCATTGAATAGCCAGATCCAGAGGATGTGTGTGTGTGTGTTTATGGGAGACCAGCTGCTCACAGCTGGGGTATAATGGCCAAGTTTTGGAGGGAAGACCCTTACTACCGGGCAGCTGTCACCACCAGCAGGGGAGAGGGACAGAGGCCATTTAGCCAGAGACCCTCTGGAGAGCTTCTGCTCGTTCTATTCTAAACCCAGAGCTCCCTGCGTGTCAGGTGCAGTGCTATTTCCGTTATCGCACGGAGCTGTCAAAAAAGGTGCCGTCAGCAACTATTCGTGGTCTTGCAGCTTGTCGCAACTTGTTGCTTATGGAATGGTCGGGTTGCGCCTAATAGATCTTTGTGTTCTCAGATCACCTGACTTCCTCCGCATACCTCTACGTGCGAAAATACCACCGAGCCCATCTGGATGAAACTATGTCCCAAAGATGGGTGTGATGACGGTGGCAGCTGTGCTCCCTTCACAAAGCCCTATTCAGAGGAAAGGGGACAATACCGAGGCCTGGTTACTCTCTCTTCAGTTCCACGCTAAGATTAATTCCTCAAATCCGTTTTCCCAGTGGCAGTCGCAAATAATGGGAAGCCCTCCTGTTTGTCAAAGCGTATTGTGCCAGTCGCCTGAGAATGAAACCCGTTGATGGTTCTGATAAATGGCCGCCGGAGTTGACGCTGAACAGACCTTTCCAGCTCTTTTGTTTTCAGTATTGCATCTATGTAATCTGGATTATTGTGGATTGTACGATCGTCCCCCTCTGGGTGGTACGGCACTCTCAAGATACTTTGATTTGACTTGTATAGCCATTAAAGGAATATTCAGGGCACTTGTGGGATCATGTCACTTACCACAAAAATACATTTCATAATAGTGAATCGGGCCAATCTGAAAATGTGTAGTAAAGCCATAATATGTAAACAATAATACTTCCTAACTTTCTAACAAAGTTCTAACTGATTTTTTATGGAAGCCATCTTGCGCCACTGAATAAAAAAAGGTTATTTTGACTTTGATCAATTCTGAATTGTGAGACATAAGCGTTAAAAAACCCGCAATTCTGACATTTTTCTCGCAAATGCAAGTTTATATCTCACACTTCTAATTCGGATTTTATAACTCGCAATTGTGAGTTTATATCACGCAATTCTGAAGAAAAAAAGCCTTAATTGTGAGTTTATATCTTGCGATTCGGACTTTATTTCTCAGAATTGTGACTTTTTTTTCTCAGAATTGAGTTTGTATCAATTCTCACTTTATAACTCACAATTATCAGTTTATATCACGCAATTCTGAGGAAAAAAAAGTCTGAATTATAAGTTTATATCTTGCAGTTCTGACTTTATTTCTCAGAATTGTGACTTTATTTCTCAGAATTGCAACATTTTTTTTTTTCCAGAATTGCAAGTTTGTATCAGTTCTCACTTTATAACTCACAACTGTGAGTTTGTATCATGCAATTATGAGAAAAAAAGTCTGAATTGTGAGTTTATATCTTGCAATTCTGACTTTATTTCTCAGAATTGCAAGTTTGTATTAATTCGAACTTTATAACTCGCAATTGTTTGTTTATATCA
>JAHKKF010481898.1:0-19842 GCA_019740295.1 Labeo calbasu | reverse complement strand
AAAGAAAGAAAGAAAGAAAGAAAGAAAGAAAGAAAGATGATATATAAATATTGATTCAATCCAGTAAGTGATCATCTTGGAAATTTTTCTAAAAATATAATAGCTATGTTTACTAAAAAAATTCTTTAAATGACCTAAAGTGGACATTGTCTCAATTTTACTTACTAAAAGGCCCTTACTTGTGAAAAAGTATAATCTATCAATCAGACAACAGAAAGCATGTACTGAATGCAACCCTGGACCACAAAACCAGTCATAAGTAGCACAGAAATACTTGTAGCAATAGCCAACAATACATTGTATGGGTCAAAATTGATTTTTCTTTTAATCATGGGGATATTAAGTAAAGATCATGTTCCATGAAGATATTTTGTAAATTTCCTACTATAAATATATCAAAACTTAATCTTTGTTTGGACAACTTTAAAGGCAATTTTCTCAATATTTTGATTTTTTTGCACTTTCAGATTGCAGATTTTCAAATAGTTGTATTTTGGCCAAATATTCTTATCCTAACAAACCATACATCAATGGAAAGTTTAACATATTGTGTGTGACAGGTTTTTCAGCAAAGTTTTGATCAAGTTAATAATATAGAGCCCTTAGAAGTTCGCATATCAAATATGACACAGTAAACTTTATAGGGTTTAATTGCAAGTATAATTGCAAGCAGGGTGTGTTATTATTGTCTTGGAACTCATGATTTATCTAAAAGTTGTTCCACATCCATCTACTTCTAGACACAGAGAGCTGTTTAGATGTTCTAATCTAATTTGCCAGTGATTTGCTGTGATGAAGTTCTCTGCAAAACCATCATCCTTATCTAAACTTACATTTGGTCCATTTCTTTAAAGTCAGGACTCCAGGTACTTTACATTTCATAATGTTTTAGTTGCTAAAGAGATCTCAGTGTTCCTCAGATAACATACGGATTACATTTTTACATGAGAAAGCATCAGGACATGGTCCAGAATGTTCAGTCTTAAAATTTGCATATGCATAGGCTTATTAGCATCAACCTATTGCAAGTAACAAAAAAACCCCAACTGTTGATATTTAAAAGAAGTTGTTTTATTAAATAAAACCCATACGATAAAGAGCAAGTTAAATAAGTTGCATACAGTACAAAAGCTATATATAACACAACTACATTATAAATATACATCACAGACACTTTGTAGAATTACAGTGATCCATGACAAAGTAGTGCCCTCGTTTTTGCTTTCTTGTATATACTTATATACACATCTTTTATATAAACAAAATATAAAATATCCAATACATCACAGCTCATCTAAAAAACATATGTACAAAGCTCATGTTAGTTCAGGACTAATTTCTGACGTAACTACTGAACTTGGTGGGGAGATTGTCCACTGGGTAAACGGTTGGGCCCGTTTTCATTGTTGGGGGTCCGTTTGAAAGAATCCAGTTGCATTGCTGTGTTAGCTCAACTAAAAAGATTTTGAGTAGCACTTTGGCGAACTCTTTGCCCACACACATCCTGGAACCTCCTCCGAAGGGGATGTAGTTAAACCTGGAGCCGTCCTCTAGGCCTTTGCTCATGAACCTCTCTGGTTGGAACTCATCTTTGTTAGGAAACACCTCAGCAACGTCATGTGTGTCACAAATGCTGTAAATGACATTCCATCCTTTGGGTATCTGGTAACCCTGAAGGGAAACAAAAGAAAGTTGAGTGTCAAGTGATTTGGAGAGCATGTAGGAGAGCATTTTGAAGCATCTTAAGTTCAACTTACATTCAGTTCAAATGTTTTGAGAGCCACTCTGAAGCCTCCAGGTACAGGAGGGTTGATTCTGAGAGTTTCTTTAATCACACATCCAGTGTACTTCAGTTGTTCCAACAGCTCCATACTTAAAGTCTTCCCAGATGAATAGAGGCCCATTTCAACCTGTGCATACAAATTGGTACATTAGCCCACACATTGATTTAGATGTGCCATCAGATTGAGAAAACTCAAAGGTAACTATTTAAGATCATACCTTCTCCTGAACCTCTTCTCTGACTTTCTGCACCACTTCTGAATTCAGACCCAAGAACATCACTAGTGAGGTTGCAGTGCTGGCGGTGGTCTCGTGACCTCCAAACAGAAGCTCAGTAGCTGCTTCTTTCATTGCCTGAGGGGAAAACAAACACTTTATTAATAATGTTCACTCACTAGATGTCACTTACTTCTAAAGCAAAACAATCTGACAAGTAGTTACCTGCAAACTAAAGGGCTCGTCACTTCTCCTGCTGTTCTCAATCAACAGCTGAAGAGCGTCTTTGTGTTTTTGCTCGTTTTCATTGTCATCATCTTGAATTTTCTTCCTGATGTTCTCCTCGATTTTGGAGTGGATGAAATTGCGTGCTCTCAGACCCTGCCAGACAAATTACAGGTTGTTATTTAATGAAGTTTATTTCATGCATTTTTTAGACTGTCATCCTGCAGTAACTTACCCTGTACAAGCCGCTGAATGGAACATCAATAGGCAGGGAGAACAAGTTCTTGATCATTTCCTCAAAAGCTTCCACCAGTTCCTGCTCATCTGTCTTGATTTGCTCAGGCTCGAAACCAAGCAGGATTCTCATGGCTATGCGAAACATGAGTCGTTTCATTTCAGGGTAAACCAGCACACATGTATCTCTTTGCAGCCAGTCTTGTATGGCACTCTTCACCTCCTCCTGGATGACTGGGATGTAGTGCTCAAGAGCATCTCTTGAGAATGCTCTCATAATAGCCTAAACAGAACATTTTAACAGAAAATCAGTACATCTTTTCAAACTTTTTTCCATTTCAAATGCAATTTTACGGATTTACAGAAGCTACACAAGAAACCATCAGAGGTTCCCTTTTGAAGACGCCTCAAAATTCCATTGTTTAATCAAGGAACATCTCAAGTGCCTCAAAACCTTTTAAATATTCTTGCATAAGTTCCTCAGAGAACGTACGTCTAGTAATAATGCAATGTAATATACAAAACACAAAAGTATTAGCATCCTTACCTTTTTCTTGTTTTTGTGTTGAGTGCCATGAACATTTGAGAGCGTGTCGGAGCCCAGTATAGTTCTCACTGATGCTGGCCACTGAACAGCAACCAGCTTGTGTTCGCCCAACAGAATCTGCCTCACGTTATCAGCTCCCATCACCCTGACAGTCGGGTTCCCAAAGAGATGCGTTTTGTAGATGCATCCGTATTTCTGGCGCTTCATCCGAAGGAACTTCCTTCTCTGTGTGTAAGGAACAACGCGTTATTGTCACAAAGGTTCCAAACGCACATTTAACTCCAAACGCATCCGATATTAACACAACAAAACATAACATGTAGCTAGCAACGAAGTACATTCAGCTGAACAAGCGCACGCATTGCCTACCTGGAGGATGAGCTGGAGCGTTTCTCCAATGAAGGGTAAGCCCATGGTACCTGGCGGCAGCGGGCTTCCACAGTTCGGATCAACCCGGCGAATCAATAACATCTCCCACAACTTAACCGCGGCGAGAAAGAGCAAAACGGGGAGCACGATGGTGCAGAGAAAGGTGACTATGAGCGTGTACAGCCCCATGGTAAAGCGCGCAAAAATGGCAAAAGAGCTTCTGGAGATGAGACGCGTCTTTACGCGCAGACTGAGAGCGTCCTCGCCTGTGCGCCCTTATATATCCATTGCGCGCAGGTCTCCTCCTGTTACCTTCCTCAGATAAATTAGTTCACACAAAGTTCATCTTTAATTGTGGTGTCATCTCGCCCCGCCCACAGGGCAGAAGCTGCTCCAAACTCTCAACCATTTGTTATAGGCGCATTTTAATACCACCTCCTGTAGAAGGCAGACAATCCTGAGATTTCACTTTGAAAAGGTGTTAATTCCCCCGACACAAAAGGAAGCATCCGAGGCTCTTTTGTTGCCAATATTCCCGTCGTTTACACTCATTACTCTGGGTTTGTGTGCCATCAGAAATGCCGTAGAGGATTTAATTGAGGAGCTTAAACTGTGAAGCTCTACTTTTACATTTTAAATCCCTTAAATGTCCCTCTTTTTGTCCTTCTTTGGCGTGGGGGTCCTTAAAAAGCAATTACACGATTTAAAAAGCTTATCTACCCATAAATAACATTTTAATATTAAAAATTAAACAGATTTTTATAGAACTTTTCTCTGTAGACTGAACATCTATACATTAGCATACAACAGTGAGAACTCTGTAAACACTGTGTGCAATATCAAACTAGACAGCATATTTGAAGTTGTTGAGGTCAGTGATTGAAATAAGTTATGACAGTTCTATGTGTTGTCAGGGCTGTGTTGCTGGATCTGATCTCCTATTAGACTTTAACCTGGAACGGTGCCATAGCTGTTATGCCCTGTTTTCATGTGGAGCCGAGTGTGCAGTAATATCATAAATATGATCATTGTCTCGCTGCGGGTTCAATCCCGGGTCAGCTTAAAAAGTGACGGAGCAGAGCAAGGTTACCGGTACATGAAGAGCAAACACCCACAGTCTGAATTACTGTTTTTACGACAGCCATAACGTGGAAAAAACAAGCTGGGAAGTCAGTCAGTTAAAGAGACAGGATGGCTCCAAATTTTTCCCTCTCCTCATTCTTTGATGTGTGTCTGCCCTGCATTTCACCTTTCATCCTGTGTGATGGGATGGGGAAAGCTCACGCGTGACATATCTGCGTTTGGGGGTATTTTAGGCATGTGTCTATGTAAGCAACGCGTTCATATGTTAACCCATTACACAACCGTTGCCATATTTATTCTTCGACATGACCCGACTGTGCCAAATGCCCTAAGCAAACCTTCAAACTTGGCCTTATTTGTGAATTTGTGCAATTATGAGACTTGTTTTCCCTCGTAAGAGTCATAGCAGCGTGTGAAATGCTTTGACGAACCTAATAAACTCTTTCAACCTGAGCCAAGAGCAATGCAACCTGAAGTTCAAGGATAGTTCACCCAAGAAAACTTGTATAAATTCTTCCTATTTATAGCTCTCAAATAGTGTTTTATTATCGCTATGTGTTTTTCGATTATATCCTCTATGTAAACAGTGATATTATCCAGTGTAGTGTTGTACTTTAACCAATTTAATCCACTGGCAACATTTGTGACAAAACTTTTCTGTTGAGTTTGAGTTGTTTAGATATTTTACAAAGAACTGTCAACTGTGAATAAAATAGATTTTATGTTAACATTTAAAGCTGTTTATTCCAGTTTTGTCCTCTGAAGATATGATACAGGCTATGTCATAGATCCATAAATGGAATCATCTCAACTAATAATGTATTGTTAGGATTACTCTATCTCATAAAAATCATGACCACTACATATTTAGACAATATTTTGCAGAAGAAAACTGAAAAAATACTTAAAAACATATATATATGACCCTGAACCACAAAACCGTAAATAGCACGGGTGTATTTGTGGCAATAGCCAACCATACATTGTATGGGTCAAAATAATTGATTTTTCTTTTATACCAAAAATCATTAGGATATTAAGAAAAGATCATGTTCCATAAAGATGTTTTGTAAATTATATCAAATGTTAATTTTTTTATTAGGACAACTTTAAAGGTGATTTTCTCAATATTTAGATTTTTTTGTACACTCAGATTCCACATTTTCAAATAGTTGTATCTCTGTCAAATACTGTCCTATCCTAACAAACATATACATTTATTAAGCTTTCAGATGATGTATAACTCTCAATTTCAGAAAATGGATCCTTATGACTGGTTTTATGGTCCAGGGTCACATACACACATACATATATATATATATATATGTGTGTGTGTGTGTGTTGGTTACATAATGTTATGGACATGTCTAGAAACGTGATAATTTAGCTGGGCTGGGAAGACTGTGGGATTAAAACTAATAGTCCTGAGAATAAAAATGAACAATGAACGGAAGTGAATCTTAAGTGCCTATTGTTCTATTCATTATCATTTCAGTCTAAATATTCACGTTCACTTTGCGCTGATAATTATTTTTCACCACAAAATTGATCTTAATCATGCAGTCGGACTTTTTACTACTAAAATTACTCCAAAGGGAGTTGCCTAAACGCGCTGCGTCCATGCCGTTCGCTATTTATTTCTCATTCCGATGTTTATTTAGCAATTCTGGAGAGTAATATTCTGAGTCACCGCTGAGCATACATGGCACGTATGAGCTGTAATATCCAGCGCTGAGTTTGTGTTGGTCTCAGTGCTTGTTCCCGAGCGCTGGTGACCCGCTGGTGACCCTGCAGCGCGGACCCTGACATCTCTGTGAACTCTGGGCGCAAAGCTCGCCAAGTTCACTGTCCATCAAATAACGAGATACGCAGCCTGAGCAGCAGTAATTATCCACTCTGCCATCTATTCTGCGCTGTCCATCACAAAAATCAAATCAAGGGCATCATTAAAGCCACTTACAGTAATGTTCTAATTGGGTCAAGAGATAAACAGCCTTTCACTGTTGTGCGAGAGAGAGTTTTAATTGGAGCCTTGGATGTAGATCGTCGCTTTTATCACCGTTTCATCCTCATCACAGAGACCTGCCTATATTTAGACATATAAGAAGCTGTTTTAAAAAGGGCGTAGAAAGCTCCGTGAGCTTTATAATAGCTTCAAGAAGGGTTTGACTTTATTAATTAATGCAGTATGAGGGTTCGTTTCGCACAACCCAAACTGTCCGTTGCTGCGCACAGATAAACCATCTGAGAGATGTTTAAAATTCACATTTTGATAAATGTAAATGTTTAATAAATAGAAAAATAACGCAGTTTTATCGAGTTCCAGCAGGGAACTGTTGTTGTTACCTCCTCAGGCGAACGTGACTCGTTCGCAAGCCTCTATTTAGTGCGCCCTTACTTGTAATCTAACTTTTTATTGTTGAAAATGTACATATAATTAGACGGAAAAAGTACTTGAGGACCCAAGCCGTAATTAGGGGCGTCAGATCCCCCCATCCCCACATAATTCGCACCCATGATGAAAGAAATCGTTTTTGATTGCCATGTATAAAAATGTCTCTGCCCTCTGGGTAAATTACTTTATATACCCTGTGATCATATAAAATACTCATTGTCAGTTATTCCAGAAGAGGCAACTTTCGAATGATATAACCCGCGCATTTCTTTACCTTGGATGACGTGTACGACGCAGCCTGTCGGAGCTACTGGTTGTTGTTGTTGTTTACTCGCATAAAATGACTCACATTAGTGACACGTGGCACAGCTATAGGTAGTGAATTTGTCTTTGATTTATGAGTTTACATGACATATAGACCCGCGAACGCAGTTTGAACCGTGAGCACCACAGGAGGGGGTCACGAGAGCACAGCCAAACAGTTCACTAAAGGGTCAGACTGAAGACTGACTTTAAGCTATATAACCTCCAGCCTCTGGAGGCTCATTCCGTCTTTTATTTGCATTTAAAAATACTGCTGCTATTAAAAGCGCTTTCCTCGCCAAACAAAACAAAACGATTAGATAGCGGAATATATAACATGTTCCTAACTGTGTCACTAATGGGTGAAAAGAGCTTAAATGGTCATTTCGGTTGTGCAGTAGCTTTGAACTCTCCTTTAAAACATGCTTGTGTTGTTATTAGGAGTATTTCAATAAAAGTGTTTAGCATTTTAGACAAAATCACGAACTTTATTAATTATGCATTGATTACGTCCAAAATAAGCTATGCTGAAGTTTACTTTTAAGTGCGTCAACATATATATTTTGGTATTTTTAAAAAAACAATTGTAAAAATTTTTAGACATGAGTGACTTTATTAATGTTGTAATTGCTTATGCTTTTATTTACTTTATATTCACTTTTATTTATCTTCTGAAGTTACATTCTGAAGCTGAATTTCGTAACAAGTTCTTGATGATATTTGAGCTGTTAAATGAAATGTTGTAAAATTTAAAAGACTAATAGAAGCCTGAAGTGTGGATACAGAAAAAAAGTAAAACAATAAATGTTAACTAATTAAATTAAAATTATTCCCAACAAAACATGAGATTTTTTTAATAAATTGAAAAGTGTTTTATTTTTTGAAGTTAGCAGAAGCTAGATTTATAGTAAAGCAGATCTGTTAAATGGTTGTATGTGCCTCAAATACCTACAATTTCCAAATGCAAAAAATTGAACAATCATGCTGTTTAGCATGTTAATTATCTGTATTAATTCTGTATAAATGTATTTATATTTAGTAATTTGATCATTTAAGATACACACACAAAAAAAACAGTAGCCAATAACTGCATTTTATTTACAGTTAATTTAGTTACAATAATTTCTGCGAGGTTGGAATTCTTCACATAGAGTATTGAAGTGTAATATGTGACCCTGAACCACAAAACCATAAGTCGCAAAGCAGTAGCCAGCATTGTATGGGTCAAAATGATCGATTTTTCTTTTTTAATGCCAAAAAATCATTAGGATACTAAGTAAAGATTCCATGAAGATATTTTGTAAATTTCCTACTATCAAAACCTAATTTTTGGTTTGTAATATGTGTTGCTAAAGACTTCATCTGGACAAATTTAAAGGCGATTTTCTCAATATTTAGATTTTTGCACCCTCAGATTCCAGATTTTCAAATATTTGTATCTCAGCCAAATATTGTCCTATTCTAACAAACCACACATAAATAAAAACTTATTTATTCAGATGATGTATAAATCTCAATTTCTCAAAAAATTGACCCTTATGATTGGCTTTGTCCAGGGTCACATATGTTTTTAAGTGCACTCTGGTAAAAAAAAAAACAAATAGGTTTGAAAATCAAGGCTAGAGGATGTAAATTGAACATGAAGTCCATTGGCAGGGTAAATGACGGGCACTGTTTGCATCTTTGGGATTGTCTTGGTAGCCAGTTTTTAATTCTGAGCTGGCGCTTAGTTCAACAGCAACAGAGTTTTTATTATGATCTTGGCCTCTCCTCATTCCACCTCCAAATGGGATGTAATTGAAACATCCTGATTTGCCCTTGCTTCTTTATGACGCAAAGCGGTCAGAATCAAATGGTAATGGGACCAGTATTATGAATTTCTCTGATGCTGTATAGAACACTCTTTGGAATCTGGAAACCCTGCAAAAAAGATACAGATCTTGCAGATATGGAACACTCTTAAAAGTAAAGGTTCCACAATGAGTTTTAGCATAGAATAAACATTTTTGGTTCCCCAAAAAAGCTTTCAGTGATCAGCTCTTAAAAGTTCAAAAACACTTTTTTTCACTATCCACCATCTTTTTCCCGTAAGAGTGGGTGTGGACATTTGCAAATTTGTATGTCTAGCTTCCAGGGTGTCATTCTCTTCAAGCCATTTTTAGCTGTACAAAATAGCGAATTTTTCTGCTTGATATTGCAAACTGGTGTCTTACCATATTATCTTAACTTTAAACACACTGGTTTGTACCGTTTACTGCACTGTGTTATTTCCCTACAGTGGCTAATGAAATGGAATTCTCGGACATTCACAGAAAATATCTTACTTCTGCATTGAAACATAAGGTGGATAAAGAACCTTTGTGGAATTGGTTTCAATTAATGCTAAAGGTTCTTAATGGAACCATAGATGCCAATAAAGAATCTTTATTTTTATGAGTGAATGTAGCTCGCCAAACTGTGTGACTGAATGCCTTGGCCATCATCTGTTAGATCAGTATTGGCTCCGAATAACAATCTTGAATCTAAGAATCTTTTGGTTAAGAGATTATTTTTATTTGGTGTAATGTCTCTTATCGTTTCTTCTTGTGAAGGTCCCCCAAGAAGTTGACCAGTTAGTTTAGCTCCTTATTTCATCTCAAGCTCTAATACTGCTGTCTGACATCAAAAACTTGATTACATTTTTACATTTTACTTCTTCCTTTCTTTGTGTTTTTGAGCAATCTTTAAATGTCTGTTGTAAACTGTCTGCTTTAATCTTTTGTAACTTTTTTTATTTGGGTCGTGTATATATATTTCAAAATGACTACAATTTTATGGATTTTCAACGTTTAAGACTAAAAGTCTGGATCAGTGGTAAGAGTAAAGCACTAAAATATTGACAAAATGGCAAAAACAAAGGATGAAAGAAGGAAAAAATTTCATATCACAAAAAGAAAAACTAGAAATCTGTTGGTTATTTAAAAAAACGATACCTTTATGACACAGAAGTGTCCTGAAGAAGTTAAAGAAACATCCCAAATGATTTTATTATAAAATATTGATCAACAAACTATTATTTTTGCTGAAAAGAGATGCGAGAGATGCTGAAGTACCTGTAAGAGCCAGCACAGCATCTCTCCAATGATGGGCCAGCTCACAGAGACTCTGGGGAGGAGCAGACGGCTCTCAGCGTCCCGTGTGATGGACCAACGCAGGGCCCAGAGCTGCCGTCAGCAGGGACCACCGCCATCAGCACTGAAACCCTTGTGATTGCCAGCAATGACATAATTGCCATGTCCCAAAGGTACGTCTTCAGGATCCAGTGCTGTAAAGGGTGCTGAGTGTTACTGCCTCAGCGAAAAGAGAGGATAGCTGCGTGTGCGCCAGAGAATTATGAGATTTCTGTTATGAATGTTTATGTTGGAAGTGTTCATTTTCCACACTGAACAATTAAAACAATTAGATTGAATATTTTATAATTAACATTAATATTTAATATTAAAATAATACAGTTGAGGTCAAAAGTTTACATACATCTCACAGAATCTGCAAAATTCTAATTATTTTACCAAAATAAGAGGGATAATACAAAATATCAAAAAATGTTATTTTTTATGTAGCACTGACCTGAATAAGATATTTCACATAAAAGACGTTTACATATAGTCCACAAGAGAAAATAAGTTGAATTTATAAAAGTTTACATACATTTGGTTCTTAATACAGTGTTGTTACCTGAATGATCCACAGCTGTGTTTGTTTACGAGTCCCTTGTTTGTGAGGACAACTGAGGGACTCATATGTAACTATTACAGAAGGTTCAAACGCTCACTGATGCTTCAGAAGGAAAACGATGCGGGGGGTGAAAACTTTTTGAATTTAAAGATCAGGGTAAATGTAGCTTATTTTGTCTTCTGGATAACATGCAAGTATCTTCTGTAGCTTCTGAAGGGCAGTACTAAGTGGAAAAAATATGATATATAGGCAAAATAAGACAAATGTATGCATCTTCATTCTGTTCAAAAGTTTACACCCCGGGCTCTTAATGCATTGTGAAGCATCAGTGAGTGTTTGAACCTCCTGTAATAGTTGCATATGAGTCAAATACACAAAACTCCTGAAAAAAAAAAACTGTGTGAACTGAAGGATTTTTCTGAAGAACATCAGGCAGTTTAACTGTTCAGGTCAAACAAGAGACTCATGAACAACTTTCACTAAAAAAACAAAAACCAAAAAAAAAAAAAAAACACAGCTGTGGATCATTCAGGTAACAACACAGTATTAAGACTCAAGTGTATATAAACTTTTGAACAGGGTTATGTCTTACAACTGAACTATTATTTTTTCTTGTGGACTATATGTAAACATCATTTATGTGACGTATCTTATTCAGGTCAGTACTAAATAAAAAATAATACCATGCATTTTGTATGATCCCTCTTATTTTGCTAAAATAATAAACATTTTGCAGATTTTGCAACTTTTGACTTCAACTGTATATACACAACAGTAGAATAGGACAATAGACCAGAATGAAATTTAACACGGCTGAGTATCTTAATTTCATTTAAAAGAATAATTGAATCCAAAATTACACAATCTACACTGAACTCTTTTTATTTTAATCTGAGGAGTTTATCTGTATATAGAGTAAAGGTCCTTGCACACTGAGCCTGAAATTCTCATCTGTTAAAAAATAAATATAACCTCACGTTGTGTTCATCATGTTCACACACTGCATCTGAATCGTTCCTCATAAAATTCGGATTGGGTTCAATTTACTGTGTTTTCACAATTCAGAGCCACTGTGACATTCTGTGTGTGACGAATTTTGACAAACATGAAAAAACGCATATGAAAATTTCGAACTCATTGTGCAAGGACCTTAACGCATTACATATAATGCGAAGTATGTAATCAGATTGCTTTTTTCAAGTAATAGTAAGGTAATGCATTACTTCTTAATTTACAAGAAAATAACCAAGTTACTTCTTCAAATAAGTAACACTAGTTACTTCGTTTTCCCAGGTACTGACTGACAAGTCTCCTGTCCTCATGTTGAGAGAAATCAGAAGTGCAGAGGTGTTGTGTCTAAACGTGTTACTGTAGTACAAACAACTGTAGTAAACAAACAAAAACAGATTCAGTATTCATCAACATAAATGCAAACGCAAATTGAAAATATGATGCGAACCTGCAATAATTAAATGACACAAATATCCTTTATGTATTTAATCCCATGTGGTTGCTGCTGACCTTCAATGATGCAATTCAAACATACTAATCAGCGAAAATTACTTTTAGATTAACATTTGCGCTTAATTTTTTTTAATTGCTGCATTCTGCTGTACAGATGTGAAGGCTTATTCACTTGACTTTTGGTGTGAAAGGGCTTTTACATTTGCCAAATATTAAATATTTTATATTAAAAAACAAGCAAGCCCTGGCCAGATTTAAAAAGTAACTATGTAATTAGTTACTTTTTTTTTGGAAGTGATGCAATATTGTGATGCATTACTTTTAAAAGTAACTTTCCCCAACCCTGGCGGCAAAGAAATTAGAAGCAAAAAAACAATGGCTCAGATGTTTTGTTTGTGGTGATATTTTATTAAAGCACACAAATAAAAATGGGTAGACCTTGAAAACAACTGAAGTCACTTGGGTTTGCGTAACTCCAGGTAATGCCAGTTAGAGATTCTCGGATATCGTGATTCTGTTTGCCTCATTGAGATGTTGAATATCTGGGTGACACTTTACAGTAACTTTCATTATTAATATTAACAAACATTCAGTAATGCTTAACAGATCATTAGTTTGATTCATCTGTAAAGGACCTACTGATTTGTTAAGCATGCGTTTAAGTTATGAGAGTTATTTTAAAGTGAAACCAATATTAGTGTTGTTACAGCCATGAGACAACGGTAACTGAAATATGGAAACACCCTCAGATGACAAATGTTTTATCTTTACATTCCATTTTTACCGATTTTAATAAAATATGATGGTATATACAGTGGTACTTTAAATACGTAAGCATACAGTTGCTTGTTAAAAGGCAAACTTAAATAATTTTCAGTGCAAAATGCCTGTTCAAAATAAATTTAAGAAACAAAACCATGTGGATAAAGAAATGAAACTGGTAATTTTTCTAGAGTATAGAGCTGGACCAATTATTGCTTATTTATTTTCATCTAAAAATGAGATTCTAAAGCATCTGAACCCAAAGCTTTCATTTCACCCTGAGAAAATAAAAATTAAATATAATTCTGCGGTGCATTTGTACATCGTTCAGTGAAATGCTGCTGACAATTTTAGATTCTTTTCAATAAACAAGTGCTGTTTGTGCACATACGTTTGAACAAAGTCTGCCAACGTAAAAGAAAAATGACGCATTCTCATGCAAATGTTTTTATCACTTATAAGTTACCTAGTTTGAGTCGACTTCAACTCAAGGCAGACCGATGGGAAGCATGATTCCATAGCAGTGTTAAATATATTTCAAAATATTTACAATAAAAACTTCATCCGTGTTACACCAGGGAGAATTTCATACAGGTTGCAATATGACCATCGGCGTCACCAGTCACATACACACCTCCGCTCTCTCGAGTGTAGTGTTAAGAGTCATTGCACTTTCACGACGTACAAAACATAATTCTCGACCTTTAAAAATACATTACAAAAAATTACTGCATAACTTCATCTGTTCACTTTTTTTTTTCCTCTTCATTTTTTGCCCTATATTTACATTATTAACCTACAGTGGTGAATATTTTGGCAGAAGACATGGAGGATGCAGTCAAAATATACCACAGTACTTTGAAAGTAGTTACCTTACAGCGAGTTATTGGATTTTGAAAAAAAAAAGGGGGCCAAAGCAAAAAGTATAATATAGTTACACTGTCAAACCCAGCCCAGTGTTTGGAGTTCATGTGGACGACTCTAGGAATGCTGGGACATTCCATTTACCAGACTTCTCAGCTGCTTCACCACCGTCTCGATCAACTTCTGCTTGTCGCGGTCGTTCTTCCTGAACTGGGAGAAGATGTTGTTCTTTTTACTTGTGTCTTTCATTCTGGAAAAGCAAAATGAAGACATAATATTAGTCAAATATATGGCAGACAGGTCAGAAAATAGCTATTATTATTATTATTTTAAACATTTTAAAATGATATATTAGGTGTAAAACTATAAAATATTACAATTATATGGTGACCAAAAATATTTAACAAATTAAAATTGTATTATACACCCTTTGAACAGACTTTTTTAAAAAATATTTTGAATCAGATTGTATCAGAAGTATTTTTTTGCATTCTGCGTTCTATATAAATATATATATATATATATATATATATATATACATTTTTTTTTTTTTTTAATTCGTTTTTAATTGGAGCACAAACACACAAACATTTTTGCAACCCTTTTGGTGATGCTAGTGGTGCAGAAACATTTTCTCTTTTTAAACTCATATGTAAACATTACAACAATTCCAGTGTAAATGCTTATTTTTTCATGTTTTTGTTTAGTTTGAGTTATTTTAGTATTTCAACTTTAAATAAAAAACATAAATGCTCTGGCATCTAGTTAAAATATTTTATTTAAAAAATATATTTTTCAATATATTAAACATAAAAATGTATTATATTTTTTATGTACTATTATATTAACACATTTATTTAATATATTAAATTATATATATATATATATATATATATATAGAGAGAGATAGATAGATAGATAGATAGATAGATGGATGGATAATTATTACTTTAACCATTTAACTATTAGATAGCACAAACTATCTACAAACTACTTTTGGTGATAATTTGGTGAATATTATTTATTTATTTATTTATTTTACTATTATATAAATAATTGTAATAAAAAATTATTTAATTTAAATTATTTATATTTTTTAATTACAAATGTAATATTAAATAATTGGTTTTAGGACTACCTAAATTAGGACTAATATTATATTATATTATATTATATTATATTATATTATATTATATATATATACATTTTTTTTTTATCTAATCATTTTTAATTGGAGCACAAACTATTTTTGCGACCTTTTTGGTGATGCTAGTGGTGCAGAAACAACTTCTCTTTTAAACTCATATGTAAAAATTACAACAATTCCAGTGTCAATTCTTATTTTTTTCATGATATATAAGTTGCATCTAGTTGATATGTATATGTATATATATATACGTATCAACTATTTAATAGTTATATAGTTTGTGCTCCAATAAAAAATGTCTACATAATACCTATCTATCTATCTATCTATCTATCTATCTATCTATCTAGTAGTATACAGAACTATATAAAAATATAATAAATATAAAAATATATATTTTAAATAAAATATTTCAACTATATATATATATATATATATATATATATATATATATAATTTATTTATTTATTATACTATTATATATAAATAAATGTAATAATTATTTAATTTAAATTATTTACATTTTGTAATTACAAATGTAATATTAAATTCGTTTTAGGACTAATAATATTATATTATATTATACTATATATTACATATATAATTTTTTTTTATCTAATCATTTTTAATTGGAGCACAAACTATTTTTGCAACCTTTTTGGTGATGCTAGTGGTGCAGAAACAACTTCTCTTTTAAACTCATGTAAAAATTACTGTGTAAATGCATATTTATATATATGCTATAGTTTTTATTTAGTTTTAGTTATTTTTGTATTTCAATAAATGAAAAAAAAAAAAAAGCCCTGGCATCTAGCTGAAATAATTTATATTTATACATACTATTATATTGATAAATTTAGTATTAATTATTTTAATTTAATTTATTTAATAAAAAACTGTTATTTTAAAATTAAATTAAAACTGGAATTGTTGTCATTTTTACATGAGTTTAAAAGAGAAGTTATTTCTGCACCACTAGCATCACCAAAAGGGTTGCAAAAATAGTTTGTGCTCCAATTAAAAATGATTAGATAAAACATTTTTTCATGATATAGATGCTATATCAGATGCCGATTCTATTCTGCATATGCATCCTGAACAGATCAAAATACATTAAATATGTGAATACACTAAATATCAAACAGACATTTTCAATGCGGTAAGAATCGGAAAGAATCATGAATCATGAATTAGTAATGATATAATGAGCTGTGACATATGTATCATGACATTTTTTTTTTTTTTTTCAGTATGCATGCTGCAGCGGGTGTGGGATGAATAAAAGATGATGAAATAAATGATATTCCACACGTAAGTCTATTCATGCAGCATTATCACATTACTATGGAGAGAGAGAAATCCACATAGGATCTACGTACCCTCTGTTGACTCTGGCATTGGTAAGTAAGAAAAAAGAAAGAGGACGAAGATTATACATATATTAAGTTAAAAAGACAAACAGAGCTCCACTGTTTCAGATCACTCCATTTTATGTTTGAGGTTCTGTTCTGAAACTGCTGAGATGCCAGTTGCCTTCTAAGGCAACATCGTAACCATCATAGTAAAAAAAAAAAGTGTTGTAAAGCACTCCAGGAAGCTAAAATGACTTCAGTGGAGTCTGATATTGGCATTGGGCTGAAGGAAGGAGTAAAAACAACACATACTTTTCCAAAAGTGCTAGCGCAGTGGAGGGGTTCACCCGCAGGTACTTTGAGGTGGGCTGTCCATAGTCTGCCAGGTACGTGGACCAGTCCCACACCATGAACAGGTCTAGAAGCTGAAACACAAGAAACAAATTGTACACATAATCAATGATTAAAAGAAAAAAATGAACCCAAATCAGAACTTACAGTTTAAATCAAAGTTTTGTTTTTTTTTAACCGGACCTTAAGCAGAACCAATAGAACAGGTTGTAAACCAACACTGAAGACGAATCAAAATAAGTGTATTTTGCATGTCTTCATTAAGCACACACTATTATGCAAAGAGAGTTTTGCATAAAAACAACCAAAATACTAATAATCAGGACTGCCACATTTCTTGATCAAGGTTTTTCCAATGAATGTATAAAATTACACATTTACAAAGATTATTAAATATTATTTCACAGAGAATGCATACATAATAAGCCAACAAAATATATCAGAGCTGAGAATAGTGGAAATAAAAACCCCTAAATTTTCAATATTTTATTTATTCTCATGAGTTTTCCAGGCCTGGTCAGGGTTAACCAAAACTAAAACCATAAAAACATTTTTATTAAATGAAATCAAAGAAATTTTATCTGAAATAAAATAAATGATACATTTTTTCCCAAAATTTATTTCAGTTATTTGCCAAAGCAACATTTCTCAGTTTCACTGAGATAAATGTTATGTACTATAATAAATAAAACAAAAAAAAATAGAAACAATATTTTTAGAAAAAAAAAAAAGCACACAAAATTACTAAAACTTTTACTAAACTATTTTTTTCAATATTTTATTTAATCTCATGACTTTTCCAGGCCTGGTTAGGGCTATTTTAGTTAACTGAAGGTAAAATCATAAAACCATTTTCATTAAATAACTTCATTATTAATTTCATTAATAATATTCATTAAATTAACTGAAATAAAATAAATTATAATTTTTTTTTTTTTTTGGCAAAATTTATTTCATCTAGTTGCCAAAGCAACATTTCTCAGTTTAATCCGAGTTAAATTTTATGTACTAAAATAAATAAAACTCAAATAAAAATTAATAAAAATAATAAATTTAGAGTTCTATAGTTATAGTATATATATAAACTACAGACATATATAAAAAAAAATTAAATGACAAAACTTATGAAAACTTTAAAAAAAAAAAAAAAAAAAAAAAAAACAGAAAACAGAAAAATAATAATACTAAATATAAAATAACAATGTCCTTGTAATTTATTAGGTAAAATTGGGTAAAATCAATATTCTATTTCTATTCTATTCTCATGACTCATGAAATAAAACTAAAATAAAAATGATTAAAAATAATAATTTTAGACTTCTATAGTTTTTATATATAAAACTACAGACATATTAAAAATACAAAAATTAAATTTTACAAAAACTTAAAAAACTGAAAAACAAAAAACAAAACATAAAAATAAAAAACATCAATAATACTAAAATAACAATGTCCTTGTAATTTATTGGGTAAAATCTATATTTTATTTATTCTGATGACTCATGAAATAAAACTAAAATAAAAAATATTAAAAATAATCATTGTAGAGTTCTATAGTTTTTATATATATAAAAACAAAAACTTAAAAAACAAAAAAATAAAAATGTATCAATAATACTAAAATAACAATGTCCTTGTAATTTATTGGATAAAATTGGGTAAAATCAATATTTTATTTATTCTCATGACTAATGATTTTCATTATTTATTATTACAGTTAACTAAAACTAAAACCATAAAAACATTTTCATCCAATAAAAACAAAGACATTTTAACTGAAATGGAAGAAATGAAACATTTTTTCCTAAAAGCAACACTTCTCGGTTTCACCGAGTTAAATTTTATGTACTAAATTAACTAAAACCTGAATAAAAATGAATAAAACCAATATTTTAGAGTTCTATAGTTTTATATATAAAACTATAAACATACAAAAAAAGACAAAACACACAACAAAATTACTCAAACTTTGAAAATATAAAAATAAATAAAAACTGAAAATATTAATAAAAAAAATGTTAATAGTATCTTAATGATGCTGAAATAACACTGTCCTGTAAATTTCCAGATATTTTTAACTTGTCAGAACCCTGATCGTAACAAACACACAATACGAGAAGTCAAAAAAGTTGCCCAATAAGAAGTGTGTGAGGTCATCGACTAATGGCGGGGGTTAGTATTAGGGCACTTGTTGGGGAGCTGGGAGCACTTTAAATGCAAAAGGAAGAGAAATCCCTCCGTGACCTCCAGATAACCCACAGAGGAGCTAATCCTGGCTCCACGGTGCTCTGGTCAGTGGGCTCCCTGCCACTTTGCAACTCTGATTCAAAGCAAGGCTCTGGACACATTGAACTTAATTTGCTGGAGAAGGGCCAGATCACTCACCTCTATGTATGCAAATCAATATCAATCAATGGGGGACAATTCCTGGATGGCTCGTTCATTATGGAGGGCTGGGAGAGGAGGGTTCGGGGGTCTAATAGCACTTCACACCTACTATGTGGTCCGTATTGAGGAGGTCTGTTTTTTGGACCGTTATTTAGTGCTGTTTGCTGCTCCTGCTGAGCTGGGACAATATTGCCGCTAAACACACCAAGACCCCGCGGAGCATCACGGCCAACAAGACCGTGCTTGTAAATGTCAATATTTGCAGATACTGCTAAATCAATTATCCAAAACTGATTTAAAGGGGTCATCGGATGCTCATTTTCCACAAGTTGATATGATTCTTTAGGGTCTTAATGAAAAGTCTATAACATGCTTTGGTTAAAATTTCTCAATGGTAGTGTATATAACACCTTTTTTACCTTGCCAAAATCAGCTCTGCAAAAATCATCCTGTTCTGGTCGAGGTTGCTTTAAATGTTAATGAGCTCTGCTCGCCCCGCCCCTCTCTTCTCTTTGTGGAGTGACGAGCCTGTTTACTTCAGCTGCATTTAGCCACATTTAGCCGCTAAACTTGCTAACTAGCATGTTATTAGGAAAGGCGATCGCAAAGATTCATTAAAAAACCCTTATACTCACTTCTGCTGTAG
>JAHKKF010481895.1:126-14356 GCA_019740295.1 Labeo calbasu | reverse complement strand
TCAGAAATACCTTAATTTGCGTTCTGAAGATAAGCAAATGTCTTACGGGTTTGGAATGACATGACAGTGATTAATTAATAACAGAAATTTCATTTCTGGGTGAGCTAGCCATTTAAAATGACACTTACTTTTGATTTAGAGGTGCATTCTTTACAGTCACAGGTGAAGAAGTAAGAATCTCTCAACCGTTCAATTCGATCCTCTGTAGGATACAGGAGGTCAATATAGCTGTTGAAGATCTATTCAAGAGAAACAAAGAGGACCGTCACACAATATACCACAATTGAATTAGTAATGAGATGATTATGCAATACTTGTAAGATAATAGATGTCAGAAAATTCAATACTGATTTACCAGAAAATATTAGACAGCATTTCACATTACATTTAAAGGCTATAATGCTAAATAATGAACAACAAAGGCTTCATGAATGTGACACAAGGGCAAATCATATTAGGTCTGGCCAGTCAGTAAAAAAGAGCTGTTGCATGTTCATGGCGTGGCGTGGCTTGTCTCACCTCTTCTCCGGGGCTGATGTCCTGCACGGCTCTGACCTCGGCCACTGTACCTTTATACGTCACAATCACATTTGGGCTACAGCTGTGGTTCATCAGAGCAACGCTACCACAAGAAACAACAACAAAACATTTAACTACTATCAAGTACTTAACATCTTGAGATCATGGCAATGGTTTTGATTTTTATGAACCTTACTCTGGAAATACAGCAGACCCCAAATGAGACAGCTCCTCATCTTCAATGGTGAAGCCATTACAGTTCACCTGTGGTGTAGAAAGGGAGGAATTAGCATGCGGGTGAGATGATGTAGGTGCCCAAACCGTTCCCAGCATCAATGTCATGGACACACAGACTTGAAACTTTCCACAATTGGAGTATACAGAGTGAAAAATATGTTATGTTCGACTTCTAAACGCATAATACTTTCATTCTTCCATGGAAAATAAAAATGTTAGATAGAATGACAGTCAAGGTCACTGTTCACTTTAATCACATTTTTTTCCAGAGAACGTAACAGAGTTTATCATTCTTCTTAAAATGTACCCAGAATTGAACATTCTGTCATCACACACTCTCCCTTATCTGTATGACTTTTTTTTTTTTCATGTGGAACATAAAAGAACACACTGCTTGATTACCACTAGCGCTGAAAACAACGCAATATTTCTCAAAATATCATGCTCTTATGTTCCACAGAAGAAAGCAAGTCATACAGTTTTTACAGGCTGACTAAATGACAGAATTCAGTTTTGGGTGACCTTTCTTTGTAAAATAAACCTATTTTATTTTATTTTTTAGAAAAAAAAATTAAGGGATGTATTTATACATTAAAAAATAAATAGAATATAAAACTTCATTTAATACATACAATACTTAGTATGCATGACAAAAAAGTGAGTTTTTCAAATTGTAGTTTCAAATACCTTTTTTGTTCCTTGCTTTAATTAGGGCCCTATGATGTGGAAAATGCAGACGAAATCGCAAAATCCGGTCATAAAGATGGAATTTACTGTATAACGCGGAATGTCACGGAAATTTTGGATGAATAAATCAAAAGTAGGTCAGTACACTTAAATCAAAACGCGATATGGACTAGTGTTTGTGAATATTAAGCCACAAAAATACTGTTTAAATATGAATTCTGCATGTTCTGCACGTCTCTGTGTGAATGAATGGCACATTTGACGCTCGTGGAGATTTCAGCCTCTGCTGTTTCAGTATACCAGTAAATAAACACATAATCTCTAGAACTACTCTGAGAGTCATTTTATGAGCATTTTACCATTTATTGTCAGAAAAAGTATCATACACAGACAGAAAAAGAAATCTTCACAGCATCCCATCAAACTAAAAGTTTGGTTTACCTTGCAGAAACTGTGACAGAAACACATTACTGAATGTAATGATAGTACTACTACTACTAATAAAAATGACTATTAAAATATTTTCAAGGAATATTTACCAGAAAAATTATTTACCAGAAAAATGTAAACACTCAACACAGTATTTCTGTAAAAAAAGAAAGAAAGAAAATAATAGTAAAAGTATTTTTTAATATATAACAACAAATATTTAGAGATGGCTTTGATTATTAAAATTTAATCTAGAATGACTAATGGAAACAGAATTTGGTAAAAATTTAACTGAATTTGAGAAAAAAAAAATGAAACGTATTTCATAGGGCCTTAAAATGTAATATATGTTCAACTTTCAATAAATTGCTATTAAACTGTGTAAGATTTATGATTTTAATTAATTAGACATGCTTTTGATTGATAAGATTTAACTAAACCATTAAAACAAAGTCTAGAAGAAAAAACTGATTTTGGGAAAAAAATAAAATATTTCATTGGCATTTCATTGGTCCCTATTTAATGCATTGTTTTATCGGTGCACATCCATAGAATTATATAAAATAAAATGACAATAATTCTTCTCTATATCCATATATTCAAACAAGTTCCAAAGTTATGCGTAAATGAAAATCAGTTGACTTTACCTGAGCGAAGAGTTCAGTAAGTGCTGCATTATCAGGAAAATCGAGATGTCTGGAGTAAAAGTGGTGTAGTGCAGCAATGTCTGTATCGTTCATCTCATTCTTTTCATTATCTAGCTTGTCCAGATCTGACAAACATGTGCAGAAAAAGCAATTAACATTTCATTTTCAAAAAAGGCTCCAGTTTTACATTATTAAAAATCTGCCACAGCTTGAACAGAATAATATATAATTAAATTTCAAGGCAACAGCAGAAATAGCTCTCTTTACATCAAAATGTACAATGTCTGACTTTTTGTGTGTGTGTGGCTCGACTAGGTACAATTTGAGACACGGAGACTCGGAGACGGCGTCATATATCTGAGACAGCCAGCAGAGCAGCTGGTAAGGGTCATTAAACAGGTGTGGAAAGTCACTGGCTTTACTGACTTCAACTTCAAACCCTCATTTAAGCAAAAGCCTTTTTTTTTTTTAAAACCGTATAAGGATAATATTTGGCTCAATCAGAGAACAAACTACTCACGTGCTTCTAATTCTCTAAGAGTCAACACTCTTTCTGAAGGAGTCCTTTCTGTTTGACACTTCTGAAAAACAAGAAAATGTTTAAAAGTTAGATGTGACATGACCCTTGCAAACTGTCAAACATGCAAAACAGAATTTGATAAGACACAACAGTTTTCCGGCCAACTGTCTAACGGCGCTTGCTGTGTGACACAAAGCGCCATGTGTCGGCCGAGTGAGTCACAGAAAGAGCTGCCGGGGCTGATGCATCCAGGAAAAAGACGTTCATGAAAAACACATGGTAGCACCATATGTGTCCGAGCAGCACTGAAAATGCTACATCTAAATCTAAACTTAGACTAAATCATCAGCTACACGCTGGATTGAACCGATTCTTAAAAAAAATGACTGAATATTACTACTGGTGACCGTTGCATTTGTGTGTTCAAAAAAAGAAAACCAATCTGTGTTTTCACACCTGTGAAGGTTAATCACATGCACAATGTAACAGGTGCAGTTCCTTCTCACTCCCTCTCTGCCTGTGTCTGAAACTGGATAAACGCTGCCTTCATTGGCAACATATGGAGGTAGGACAGCAACATGGCACATCTAAATCCAATGTTTGTGTAACATCCTGTCGACTGAAATTCCTTGATCTAACTGGATTTGATGTGTGCTGTTTTTGTTGCCTATGATCTCCCACAATATTCTGTATTATGTGTTCATACATAAACATATCATTGGAAAGGAGAGGCTAATTTATAATTAAATGTATTCTTTTTTTCCATTTTATTAACTTCTAAAACAATGTCCATCATTGCAAGTCATTAGGATGTTTATTTTTAAGATTAATACTTTTAATCAGCAAGGACTGTGAAAGTGACACAATTTTACAAATGATTTCACTATTATAAATACACTGTTTCTTAAGCAGTAAATCAGCATATTAGAATGATTTCTGAAGGATCATGTGACTCGAATAATGGTGGCTATTCCATCACAGAAATTAATTATATTTTAAAATATATTAAAAAAAAAAAAAAAATCACAAACAGTATCTAATAGTACAAATTATATATGTGGTGATTGAGCAAGCTGCCTCTTCTCTGACGCCTAGTAGAACAAATGCTATTTTTTCAACACATTCAGAAAAAATAATCAATGCTACTGTCTACATTGTAAAGTTGCAGAATCCGAAGACATTTTTAACTTAAAACTACATTCAAACTACTGAAATGGCACTGCAACATGACTAACATAATAGGTATGTGAGGATTGTGACTGCACTAGACCCTGAACTGAAGTACTCATGAGTTAAGTGGCTGTAGCTATAGACATTATTACAGCAGACCAGCTGGAGAGCTGCCTCCTCAACACAGTTACACAGCCAAAAACCATTTTAAGTTCTAACAGGCAGTATAGTTCTAGCAGAAGCTCAAATGTAATTATTACTCTGGAGTACATTCACTGTAAACGTCCAACTAGGGACAGTGTGTTAATGATCAAAATGCCATTAAGCATAATAATAATTGTGTTTAAAACATGTGCATGAAAAGTAACCAAGATATAGTTCTCCCAAAAATGAAAAAAATCTGTCACTAGGTGCATTTTCATTACAGATTTGTGCAAAACTTTGGCGATATTTTATAAATGTCGATGAAGTATTGCAAAATGACAGTGTTTTCATTAACCGATGTTATGCGACTAAAATGTAATTTGTTCCTCTGGCGATAAGCCATGGCAATGGAATTTGGTGGCATTTTGGCTTTATTTAATCGAAAGAGGCTTATGCGTGTATCTTTACAGAAGCAGCGTGGAGAGCCGCTTCAGAAACGTGTGCGGCGGTGCTGGTACAAACATAACATCAGCTCCGGTGGCCGTGTCGGAGCCATTGTACATAGATGTACATAGTCTAAGCATTAATGGCAGGGAAAGCCCCTCATACTTAAGAGCAGCTACGTATGAAGTGTTTCTTGGAGTTTATAGCACACTGAAGAATGATCATATGACTTTTTGAATTGCCTGAAAAACCACCTCATGCAAGCGTCAAAACTTTTTTGCGATATATAGTTTTTGCGAAATTGACGCATTTCCATTAGGCGTATTTTCAATTCACAATTTTAAATTGCGCATCTTGGAAACGCAGCTACTAATTACTCACCCTCAAAAAAGCACTACTCTACACTGCTCAAAACTCGCATATGAATAGTCTGTAGCAAATTCTGTAAATATGAACACATAACTTAAAAACAATTTATAAATACATAACTGTGAGTCAGAAGCGCTAGACTAGAGGTGGCGAACTCCAGTCCTGGAGAGCCGCAGCCCTACAGAGTTCACCTTCAACCCTAAAGTAAAACTCACCTGCCTGTAACTTTCTAGTAACCCTTCAGACCTTGATTAGCTTGTTTAGGTGCGTTTGATTAGGGTTGAAGCAAAACTCTGCAGGGCTGCGGCTCTCCAGGACCGATGTTCACCACCCCTGAGCTAGACTGTCCTTGCAAAGTTTGAATTGCCCCACTTTTTAGAAACAGCCTGCACACTCAGCACAAAGCTGTACTCTCTCAGCTTCAGGAAACAATCCTCCGTAAAATGCGCTGCACACACTCAAATATTTGGGTTGTACTGTTCTGGAACAGTGTTGTAAATACAACTTAACCACTAATTTTTATTTGTGTCTTCTTTTGGAAGGTTAAACAAAGTAGTTTTGCTTTCGCAACAAAACACGGCTACATTTCTACGACATGGTGGCGGCAGCAACAACACTACAGCAAGAATAAAGGTTAAGCCTTCTTTCTTTGTGTATACATTTGGGCGGTGCTATGCAAATCTTCCCACACAGTGACATAGATTTGTGGGGCCGTGTTTGAAAGAGGCATCTTAGGAAGGCTTGGATGAGCCTCTTTGGGTTTAAGACGTTAATCGTTGCAACTTTACGGATCTTATATATGCACAAACAGTTTCTAACACTCCAAAGATAACGGAAAAGATGAAATCGCATCACATGATCCCTTTAAGAATTTGCTCAACAGCACTCAAAATGCTCACAGGAAATGCTTGTATCGTTACATTATTAAAATTTCAGTACTGACTGGTACCGATGTCGGTACTTTTGACAACACTACTTCCATGTCAACACTACTTCTTTGACATGCCTTAACGAGAGTACCACAACAATGTCCTTACTACCTTTCTTGAACGTGGTAGTTGCATTGCTGTGTATGCAGGGATAGAAACAGGGCTCCAGACTGCAACCATTTC
Source organism: Labeo calbasu (assembly GCA_019740295.1). Lineage (NCBI taxonomy): Eukaryota > Metazoa > Chordata > Actinopteri > Cypriniformes > Cyprinidae > Labeo > Labeo calbasu. Next base: position 8,078 of record JAHKKF010481895.1, on the reverse strand, counting down.
TTCTGCCGGTGCGACTAAACCACCGCGTTGTTCAAATCATAAGTGCTGCCATTTCGGTTTCATATGAGAAACATCAAATGGCCGAAACCATAGCAAAACAAAACCGTGCTACACACACCGTTTATCAGCTTGGACAGCAACACAAACACAAGACAAGTCGAGCGTTTGAGATTAAAAAGTATTTAATTATTATTTTTTTCTAATGAAAATAACCGATCGTTTCACTAGAAAAGACCCTTCTTACTTGGCCGGGATCGTTTACAACCGCATTTGGTATCGTTTGAAGCCGCATTTAAACTGCCTTTTGGAAGTTCAAACTTGGGGCACCATAGCAGTCCAGTATACGGAGAAAAATCCTAAATGTTTTCCTCTAAAAACGTAATTTCTTTACAGCTGAAGAATACCAGACAAGAACATCGTTGGATGACAAGGGGTGAGTACATTATCTGTCAATTTTTGTTCTGGAAGTGGACTTCTCCTTTAAACATATGAGTATTAAAGTACACTAGTATATGATAATACTATAATACTTTCGTAATACTAAAACTACAATGCTTTAGAGTGTTTGCTAAAGTGCTAAATATATTCTATTGTGGACAACAACAAAAAGTTATTTTGTGTTACACAGAAGAAATAAAGTCATGATGACACTATTTTTTGGATGAACTTTCCCAAAGCTGAAAACAAAGAGTCATTCTGTCTTGCCAAAAAAGCAGCTCATCCTCACCTGTTTTAGAATTATTCTGGCGACCAGTCGCACTGTTTCTGACGGACACCAGTTTTCTCCATATGTGCACATGGCTGAGCACTCCAGCTTGTGCATGGGCCAGTCTCCTCTCTGAAGGAAATACAAGGATATGGTTTATTATTTTCACACATATAGCATATTTTCATATTGCATCGGCAGATCAAAACATATACTGACAACAGACTCAGAGCTCAATGAAACCCAGCATGAAGGGTCACAGCTCTTCTTTTTGAGATGATATGCTTTTGATATAACCGATCGCATGTCGACTCGCTTCCGTTTGATGAGTCATGCCTTCAAATTGAATGAAGGCTCAAGGCGAATACGAGAATTCCTGAGAGATAAGACTTTGAATTAGTCTCGGGCTGCCTCACAGGCTACTGGGCAACGCATAAACTAAATCCTGTGTTCTGGCGAGCAAACAGAAACTGATCCCTAATGCGTTCGAGATGGATTGTCATAGCAACAGCGCGGCCAGAACGCCTTCCAGCTCAATTTAGGAATAGAGCAACAACCAAGTCCCTTAAAATAAACAAGCTACACAGACGTGCTCCATGAGCACTGCTTAAACGAGGCTATATTGGTACGCTGTTCTTTTTTTGACTTTGGCTTTTTATATTTAAATGGAAACAGTGTGTGATTTTTTTTCTGCAATAAAACACTCTTCCTTTGCCAGAGACAACCATTTGTTGTCTCCTTTCTGAGGAGTGTAAACACAGTGGTGCTATCAAAACTTTGTTTATTTAAACACTATGGTCAAAATCAATGGTGTGATTCTGGGGTGAGACTTCCTGTAAGTTATTTAAGCAGAGAATGGTGCATAATTGTTGGGGTGACAAAACAAATACGCTCTTCATTTCTTCCTTGGAGAAGCTGATGATAACGATAACATCTAATGGAAATAGTTCAGTGTATCTAGTCTATCAATTAAGGTCTGTTGAAGTGAAAAGTTTGTGTTCGCTCTCAAATCAAAATCTACTGACATATTAATTTAGAATCATTTTGGACTGTGAACAGTGCTTGATCTGTGCATATTTCTCCCCAGATTCAGATGAGACTAACAATATTATGAATAGAGGACTATTTTAGCTTGAAGTAACAGAAGTTAAAATGTTTTAATCATAGATTTGTTAAGTTGCTTCACAATATGGACTGGTGTCATGTGGATTACTTGTGTATTATTGCAATGTTTTTATCAACTGTCTGGACTCATTCTGATGGCACCCATTCACTGCACTGGATCTATTGGTGAGCAAGCGATGTAATGCTGAATTTCTCCAAATCTGTTCCTATGAACAGAAAAACTCAACTATATCATGGATGGCCTGAGTGAGTAAATTTTCAGCAAATTTTCATTTTTGGATTAAATATTTCTTTAACATATAATGTTCATCTATGTAACTCTGCAATTCAGTTCAGTCAGAAAAACATGGACCTATAAAGGGACAAGTCTGAACGGAAACCCCACACAGCTGTACGATGATGGATAGGCTGATTCTAATGCCACAACTTGTACGACGCACAAAAACAGCAGGGACGAGGCAGAAGGGCCTTGTGGTAGAGTGCAAATGGATTATTGATGATCCTTATTTTCAGTGCTGGATTTTCGACTCCGCTTGGCGCTCACCAGCAAAGATCAATTACAGAGCTGTCACTCTGGCTGTGGTCTCCATAGAGCACTATCCCTGTTGCTCATCCTGGAGGCACTCATGAGCGAGGAAATGAGTCAACGGTGCTGTCTTATTCAAAGTTTATGAGATAAAATAAATATTTTAAAGCCTTTTAGAAGGGAAGTCAATATATGAATTACTGCTTTGATGGGAGATACACTACCATTCAAAAGTTTGAAAGTCTCTTTTGCTCATTAACACTATTATTTACTTGACTAAAATAAAATGAAATAAAAACAGTAATATTGAGAAGTATTACTACAGTTTGAAATGACTGTTTTCAATAATATATTTTAAAACAAATATATTTAGTCCTGTAATAGCAAAGCAAAATTTTTAGCAGCCATTACCCCAGTCTTAAGAAACACATGATCATTCAGAAATCATACTAATATGCCTCTTCTGCTCAAAATGCATTTATTTTTATCAGGGTTCTGACCCATTTTCCATTTCAAAATTCCATAACTCAAATTTCCAAAGCTCTCTAGATTTTCAGACTTATAGAGCATTATTTTCAGCTTTATATTTGGTATATAGTACAGTCATCTGTAAATATTTTCCCAGGGTTTTTTTCATTGAAGTGACAACATACAGAGTCCCTAAAATAAATAAATTAAAAAAGAAAAAAAAAAAAAAAAAAAAAAAACACACACACACATAGACTTTTCCATGCACACAAGAAACTTTTTGTGCCCTCGAGAGATGATTTAACACATCCTCTGTCGCGGTGCAGAAACCATGACACAAAATGGGCTGATGACAACAAAATTTGCAAAGTTCAAGGGTATATAAAAAAGGCCGGTACTGTAAAAAGTGTTTAAAATTTGGCTTTCATTAGAGGCAGTATGCAATATTTCAAGGCCTTAGGTCTCTTTAACGCTTAATTTGTGAAAGCCGCAAAATGGGCTGATGGCACAATAGGTGGCTCAGTGTGCATTGTCCTATATGCTAAATGTAATGGTTTCTCGTGTGAACATAAAAGTCTGTATATTTTTTATTTTTGCAAAGGTCCTTGAGGCTATGTAATATGGTGCTAAGAATATTGTGAGAAGAAACCCAAAATGCTTATAACCTGCATTTTGCCAATATTGACAATCACTAAAGGACCACCAAATAGCTGTCATGAAATCTCACTTACAATTAATTTTTATTAACTTCTTAATTTTCTACTTTAAAAAAAAAAAAATAAATAAATAAAACTAGGGCAAAAGTCTGAAAACACAAATAGCAATTTTTTGAAAAAAAAAAAAAAAAAACTAACCCCAAACTTTTGAACGGTAGTGTGTTTTCCTACTCTTCTTTTAATACATTCTTTTATGACGCCACCCTTGCAGACTATGCTGTCTAAATCAAACCACATAAACTATCAACAAATTACTACATGTATATCAAAACTGTCCAGCTACCACTGTGATTTGGTTTGGAGAACGATGGATCAAAATTAGTCTCAATCTCAAATATGCAGCAAAGAGTGGTGGGGGTCCAGCTAAATTTCGATCTGCTAACACAAAGGTTGCAGGTGTAATTCCAGGTGAAGAGAGTCCAACTATGGAGCTCATTCTGAGACTGTGCTACTCTGACTCATAGACAGGAAAAGCACTGCAGCTATCATTGCTCCAGTGGGACCATCTTCACAATTAGAGCACTGTAGTGTAAGTACTAAGCATAGGGGAAAAAAAACCTCTGATATATGCTGACAGAGCAAAATTAACTTTACAGAGCAGATCATTATGGTTGCAGCTTCTGATTAGTCAATAGTATTCCAGTTACATTTCATGATTCAGTAACAGCTTTGACTAGTTATATTACTACACAGCATCATATTCCTTTAACAACCCATTCAAATTACAAACACCAACTTACCTGACATTCTACATTGCAGTAATAGGCCTGTTTACATTTTCCACACTTTGACAGCCCTTCTCTCCTGTGAATGAAATAACAAACTGGTCAAAAAAGAAAAAATCCTCAACTCACATTTCCTTCTATGTTAAAGGGACGGTTCACCCAAATATGAATTTCTGTCATCATTTATTGTCACCATCATGTCTTTCAAAACCCATACTTTCACACTCTGTTTCACATTCTGTAGAAAACAAAAGGAGATGTTAGAATGACAGCCAAGGTCACCACTCACTTTCGTAGCATTTTTTTCCATACAGTAAAAAAAAAAACTTTATTATAAATGATATTCTGTCATTATCATTCACCCTGATATTGTTCCAAACATGTATGACTTTCTTCTGGTGAACATAATAGATGACATTTTAAAGAATGTTGGCAACCAAACCCACTGACAAAAAACACTGAGCTATTTCTGAAAATATCTTCTTTTTTTGCACCACAGAAGAAAGTCTGTCACACAGTTTTTACAGGGTGTGAGTAAATGAAGGCAGAGTGTTCATTTTAGATAAACTATCATTTATAGGCTTGGATTAACCCACTTGTGCATGTGCATGTTACTATGAATATCTTGAAGCATCAATGTTTTGGTTGTTTGGACTTTCAATGGATGAACAGAAATACTGAGGATTTATTAAAAGTATCTTAATTTGTGTTTTGAAGATGAACGAAAGTCTTGGGTTTAGAATGACATGACTGTGAATTAACAAATTATCATTTTCTGGGTAAACTATCTGTTTAAAGTCATGAGCGAATAGTGACAAAAATTAGAGTGTAACTGGGTACTGAAAAAAAGCATTGGTTGTTGAGTGGATTTTGAAACATGGGCACATTTTAAATGGGTAAATAACCCAAAAATGAAAATTACCCCATGATTTACTCACCCTCAAGTCATCCTAAGGTATATGAGACGTTCTTTTTTTAGACAAATTCAATCAGAGTTTTTTTAAAAATGTCCTGGCTTCTCCAAGCTTTATAATGGCAGTGAATGGTGGTCGAGATTTTGAAGCAAAATAAAGGACATCCATCCATTATAAGTACTCTACGTGGCTCTGGCAGGTTAAAAAGGATTTCTGAAGTGATTTGATGCATTTATGAAAGAATAACATCCACCACCACTGTTGTACGAGAACCAAGTTTTGTTTACAACAGAGGAAATCCAGTCTCCTCTTGGCTTACATTGAAATCCTCAGACATTTTTCTTTTAAAAAATTTGTGCTTCTAACTTGTGATCAGTGTTTTGTTTCGCTCTCCCGTGTTCATCACTTCTCACCGGAGCTTATGCTACACCTAAGCAAGAGATTACGGTTTATAAAGTTTTGAATATGGATTTTTTTTTTTTTTTTTTTTTTACACAAACGCATCGATTCACTTCAAAAAACCTTTAATAACACCCTGGAGCTGTGTGAAGTACTTTTTATGATGAATGGATGCACTTTATTTTACTTCAAAATCTCGACCACTGTTCACTGCCATTATAAAGCTTGAAAGAGCCAGAACAATTTTTTTTATATAACTCAGATTGTATTTTCTGAAAGAAGACAGTTATATTCACTTAGGATGGCTTGAGGATGAGTAAATCATGGGGTAATTTTCATTTTTGGGTGAACTATCCCTTTAAGCAGACTAAATGATTGGAGAAATCCTGCAAACATTACCAGAGAAGTCTGCCATTTTCACCAGAAGATCAAGTTATGACATTTTGATTAAACACTACAAAGTTTAATTACAAATATGCACAGTTCAATAAGATCTATACCAAGGGTTCTCAACTCTGGCCCTTAAGGTCCACTTCCCCACCCTAATCAAACACACCTAAACAGGTTCATCAAGGTCTTCAGGATTACTAGAAAGTTACTGGCAGGCGAATTTGATCAAGGCTAGAGCTGAAATCTGCAGGAAAGTCGAGGACCTCTAATCTATACTAGAAATTCAAAAAATAAAGTGAAATTTTATTTTACGCCAAATTTTTAATCTTCTACCTTGCTGCATGAAAAAAGTCATACTTCATCTTCAGCATAACAATATGAAAGTTGTTCAAATTATTTCACAAATGATTCTAAACTCACATTAAATAATCACAAACTGTAATGATATACAACAATCACAAAGCATAATAGAGATATATTGTCGTTGCACCTTGTGGATTTATTTGTGTAGAAGTCTTTCACACAGATCTTCAGTAAAATTTACTGACTGCCTGGCTGGCAATAAAGATTTCACTGAACACTCATTCACAGCACTCACTGGCCGTGTTGGATGTGTATACGAAGTGGGTCACCCTTCCCAGTGCACGACCCAACAGTATTTAAACAGTGCAAATAGAAAGCATGTGCCAGCCATCTTTAAGAGGGATCAGCCCCGAAGTGAATGCAGATTACCTGCCTGTCATGTCATTACCAAAACAAAAATGATTTTGAACTATCATAAAAGTTAACAGATATTATTTTTATACACTGCACTGTCACGTGAAACATTCGTAAACAACATGCCATGAGGACTTAGTCTCGTGCACAAAGACACAAAGTGTCAGACGTGGACTTATAAGGAGCGCTGACCTGGTAAAGCAGCATTCGCAGTGTCCGCCTCTCTCGTTCACTGTTAGCACGTAAGCATACGCCGGACAGGCGAACACTAGATCACCAACTTTGAAATGCTTTGTGGCTCTGAGTCCCCGGCCTTTACCCGGGCTCAGAAACCTTTCGGTCCCCTCAATTCCCTCGGTTTTCATCGCTCTTGACCTCCTACTCGCGTGTCACACTTCCTCGCACTCGTCAGGACGCGGCGTCTCGGTCTCAGTCGGTTTTGTTAGTGACTGCGGCAAGTGTAGTGACGCCACTGCCACACCACATGTTCGGCGAAAAGACTCTGAACAACGAGCTGCACCAGCAAACAGGAGGCTTACGACAATATCACACACGCCCAGCGGTCCTAAAGCCCGTCCGCGAACAGCCAGCGTCCACCACCGACCTCGTTACTTGGCCTCATGGCGCCATCACGTGGTCATCAGGCGGAAGTGAGTCATGGCGATTGTGAAATAATGTGAGAGATCTTCAAAAATTTCTCAAAAAATCACAATGGCTACATCAGAAAGCAAAGGCGGTCTAATGCTATAGACCATATTTATGTAATTAATGTACTAAATAACAAAGCATATTTCATTGGAAACCAAAACATAACAAACAAACATTTAGAAATGTTTAGAAACAGGTATATCTTAAAAGCTGAAGTAAGCCTATGGGAGAGACTTCCGGTTCATTAGCCGCTACAGGGAAATAACGAGAGAAGAACGTGCAGTAAACGGTAGAACTGACTTTGCACAACAAACCAGTGTGTTTAAAATTAAACAATACATTCAAATAATATGGTAAGACTAGTGTTGGGAAGGTTACTTTGGAAAAGTAATAGGTTACAGATTACAAGTTACTTGATTTAAAATGTAATAAGTAGTGTAACTTTTCAATTGAAAATATTGAGTTGAAATATTTGAACGCAAAGCTTCCATGAAGAAATCAGTTGCTAGCAAACAGCAAGTTCAAACTAGACATTTTAGGGATACAGTGCAGTCATACCACTTTTCTTACACAACATTTCACCACATAAATAATTAAGTAGTAGTACTAGTTTGTTAG
>JAHKKF010481890.1:0-10638 GCA_019740295.1 Labeo calbasu | reverse complement strand
TCTTTTTAAAAGCTTTTTTACTTTATTAATCAAGCAATAATCTGAATATCCAATATTAAATTGATCAAAAGTGACCGGAAGTACTTTTACATTTTTACAAAAGATTTCTTTTTTTAAAAAAAGATTTTTTTAATTTGATTAATCAGAGAATAGTGTGAATATAAAATATTAAATTGATCAAAAGTGACAGTAATACTTTTACATTTTTACAAAAGATTTCTATTTCAAATTAAAGCTTTTTTATTTTATGAATTAAAGAATAATCTGAATATAAATATTAAATTGATCAAAAGTGACAGTAAATACTTTTACATTTTTATAAAAGATTTCTATTTTAAAAAAATATATTTTATTAATCAGAGAATAATCTGAATGTAAAATATTTAAATTGATCAAAAGTGACAGTAAATATTTTTACATTTTTTACAGATTATTGCTATTTAAAAAAAGCTTTTTCATTTTATGAATTAAAGAATAGTCTGAATATAAAATATTAAATTAATCAAGTGACAGTAAATACTTTTACATTTTTACAAAAGATTTCTATTTCAAATTAAAGCTTTTTTTATTTTATGAATTAAAGAATAATCTGAATATAAATATTAAATTGATCAAAAGTGACAGTAAATACTTTTACGTTTTTACAAAAGTTTTCTATTTTAAATTAAAGCTTTATTTCATGAATCAAAGAATAATCTGAATATAAAATATTACATGAATCAAGTGACAGTAAATACTTTTACATTTTTACAAAAGAATTCTATATCAAAAATGTATATTTTATTAATCAGAGAATAATCTGAATAAAAAATATTAAATTGATCAAAAGGGACAGTAAATATTTTTACATTTTTTACAAAAGATTGCTATTTAAAAAAAAAAAGCTTTTTTATTTTATTACTTAAAGAATAATCTGAATATAAAATATTAAATTGATCAAGTGACTAAACACTACATGTTTACAAAAAAATTCTATTTAAAAAAAAAATGTATTAATCAAAAAATAATCAAAATATAATAAATATTACAAAACATTATTGGACAAAATATTGCAAAATATATAAATTCATTTTCAATTATATTTATGTATAAACAGTCTCTTAAAAATATTTTTTGCAATATTTCAAAAATAGTTATATATAATAACTAATAATAATTCTATGTAATTTTAAAATATATATACAGTTATTTTAAGTAGTATAATTATTTCAAAATTGTATTGTTTTTGCTGTACTTTGGATAAAATAAATGCATGCTTGGTGAGCAGAAGAGACTTCTTAAAAAAAAAACATTACTGTTCAAAAACTTTTGACTGATAGTGTATATATATATATATATAATATTGAAACAAAGTCTCTTAGTATTTTGTTTACAATACTAAAATAGTCTAAAATACTACAGTTAAAAAAAAAAAAAAAGGTCTTGCAGAAAACACTGTGTGACATATTTTGCGTGAAAAGAAGCAAAAGTTACCAAACTCCATAGCTGTTTTTTTAAAGCTCTACTGTATTTGATCTCTGTTACGTGCAGACACTGTGGCTGTAGGGAGCAGTAGTTCCCCGGTAGCTACTACTGTTTAGGATGGGTGAGGACAAAGCTGAAGATGGGGAGAGGGATGTGGAGGTGGGCGGCAGAGCTAATTCATCACTGTAAACGCCTGTGGAACAGAATGTGTCCAACTCGATGCCTGTCAAAGGACCCCGCCGGTCCTACAGGCAGTTAATTAACTTCCCGTCCGTGCTGAGAGGAGGTATAAGTGACACAGGTGCCAGCCTCCAAAAGCAACAGTGAGTGTGCTGATTGTAGATTGAGTGCTCTGATGAACTCCCATTAGATTAAAAAGAAAAAGTCTTGTGGCTCAAAACCTAATGCAACTGTAAAAGTTATAGAGGGGACAGGATGTGTGTTCCTTTATTTCTCAAACACATTTGTAATTCTGTGGTGACAGGGAGATGGTATATTGCACCCTGACCTGAGAGACTACAGAGACATAAAATTCAGTTTGATTTCTATAGGAAAGTACAATTTACTTACAACCTGCAACCAACTGGAACATATACTATGTGATTCTGACACTAGCTTTGAGATGTTGGTCTCTTGAAGATAATAAAAAAAAAGTTCAACTAAAAATTAAAAATTCTGTCATCATCTATACACCCTCAAGTGAAAACTGTATGACTTTCTTTGCTTGGTGGAGCACAACAGGAGTTATTTATAGCACGTTGTTCAAGCTGCTTTTTGGTGAACTATTTTATTATGCCTTCTAGGGCTTTTTGGAGCTTGAGAACTAATGGTCACCGTTCACTTCTGTTGTACAGAAGATAGACTGTAGATTGTTTAAACGTTATATTCATTACCTTCAACAATTATTCATTAAAATCATCAAAGGTGAAAACATACACTACCAGTCAAAAGTTTTTTTGATTTTTAATGTTTTTTAAAGTCTCTTCTGCTCACCAAGCCTGAATTTATTTGATTCGAAGCACAGCAAAAACAGTCAAATTTTGAAATAGTTTTACTATTTAAAATAACTGTTTTGTATTTGAATATATTGTAAAATGCAATTTATTCCTGTGATTTCAAAGTTGAATTTTTAGCATCTTTACTCCAGTCACATGATCCTTCAGAAATCATTCATTCACTGTAAAAAAAAAAACCACACACACACAATTTGAGTCAACTTAAAATAATTTGTTACCTTAAAATTTTAAGTTCAGTTAACTCAAAAATGTTAGTCAGCTTGAAATGTTAAGTTGTACTAGGTGACAACTCAGATATTTGAGTTGATTCCAGCTTTTAAGTTTAACAAAACAATTTTTTTGTTTAGTCAACTCAAATGTCTAAGTTATCACTTAGTACAACTTTACATTTCAAGCTGACTAAACTTATTTGAGTTGATTAAACTTAAAATATTAAGGGTAACAAATAATTTTAAGTTGACTCAACAAATTGTCTTTTTTTTGTTTTTTACAGTAAAAAATTTAGTCTAATTTTTTCAGGTTTCTTTGAGGACTAGATAGTTTAGAAGAACAGCATTTATCTGAAATAGAAATCTTTTGTAAAATTCTAAATGTCTTTATCATCACTTTTTATTAAGTGGAAAAAAAAAAAAAACTCACTCCAAGCTTTTTGAATGGTACAAGTGTATAAAAGCTTTTTATTATAGATAAATGCTTATCTTTGGATCTTTCTTTTCATAAAAGAATCCTGAAAAATGTGCTCAACTGTTTTAAATATTGATGATAATAATAATAATAATAATAAATGTTTCTGAAACAGCAGATCAGCATATTAGAATGATTTCTGAAGGATATCTGAAGACTGGGGTAATGATGCTGAAAATGTGGCTTTGATCACAGGAATAAAATACATTTTAAAATATATTCAAATAGAAAACCGTTATTTTAAATGGTAACAAAAATAAAATCAAAATTGTACTGTTTTGCTGTACTTTGGATCAAATAAATGCAGGCTTGGTGGGCAGAAGAGACACAAAAATATTAAGTAGCACAACACTTTTCAACGTAATAATTGGAAATGTTTCTTGGGCAACAAATCTGCATTTTACAGACTCCAAACTTTGAAATAATAGTGTATGTCTGCTACTTAATAGTTAATTTTGTCAAGCTTTGGGTATAGATATTGTCAAGCTTTAGGCATAAAAGCCACAAAACTCCAAGTTTGATTTCATCAGGTCTTTAATTGGTTCTGAAATTCAGTTGGTCAAGTAGATGAACCCTGAAGGCAATGAGCTTATATGAAATATGAGTCGGGTGTTATTAAACTTTTATTATCAACTACTGATGACCTGCAATAGTCAGATCTACTAATCCAACAATCATAATTACTTTAATGGCATATGCAATTATATGTGATTTCATATATTCCTATTTCACTTATAATTATGGCTTGAGGTTAGAGTTAGAGATGTGTATAAATACAAGAAGACCTATTGCTCTCATACTTCATTTTATGTACAGTATGTATTGTAAGCTATTTTGTAAACCATCTTTTATGGGTAATTTTTGTGAAGTTGTCACTAGAGTCTTTTTAATCATTTTTAATTGTTGTTTTAATTGTAGCATCTCTGTAAATCGTTTGGAGAAGTCAGCAAAAAATGAAGTTTATATAAGATTATGTGATTGTTTATTAGTTTTATTAGTATATATGTATATATAGATGTACATGTCCCAAAAAAAAATCTGCCAATTCTTTCCCAAATATATGATATTGCGAGATATAATGTCTTGCTCAGACTTAGTATGAAGAAATAAATCTTAGAACATGTTCAGGAGTTTCTCTGAAAGAAATGGTAATCTAAACTCTTGTGGTGAACAGGAACTAGCCTCTCATCTTACAGCAATATGTGTTAATTATTAATAGTCAGGATCAATGGCTTGACTGAATATATCACTGAAAGTCATTTCCTCTTCTTAGCCAGCATATTTTGAGCATACAAGCAAATATCATTCATAGAATATTACATCCCGTACCTTATGAAATACATTTTGAAATGCATTAGAAAGACTTTTAAATAATAGTAAAATAATGACATTTAAAAAAAAATTAATAAACAGTCTGTAATAATAACATGAGTTAACAGTAAAATATAATGCTTACTTAATTGAATGGTTATTTATGGTGATTACATATGATATTTATGATTTAATGCTTGTTCTTATAAAGATATAAGTATGATTAGTTAACTTTTATAATATTTATTAAAGGGATAGTTCACCCAAACATGAAAATTTGTCGTTAATTACTCACCCTCATGTCGTTCCAATCACGTAAGACCTTTGTTCATCTTCAAAACACAAATTAAGATATTTTTTATGAAATCCGAGAGCTTTCTGACCCTGTATAGACGGCAACGCGCGGCAGAGACTGACATGGAAGAGAAGAAATTGTTAAATAAAATTGTTGTTTTCGTTTTCTTTGTGCACAAAAAGTATTCTCATAGCTTCATAATATTAGGGTTGAACCACTGATGTCCTATGGACTATTGTTTCGATGTCCTTACTACCTTTCTGGGCCTTGAACATGTCAGTTGCGTTGCTGTCTATGCAGGGTCAGAAAGCTTTCGGATTTCATTAAAGAATATCTTCATTTGTGTTCTGAAGATGAACGAAGGCCTCATGGGTTGGAACGACATGAGGGTGAGTAATTAATGACAGAATTTTCATTTTTGGGTGAACTAACCCTTTTTTTTTTTTTTGAAAATAGGCTAATTGTCCAGCTTCCCTAGAGTTAAACGGTTGAGTTTTATCTTTTTCGAATCCATTCAGCCGATCTCCGGGTCTGGCGGTAGCACTTTTAGCATAGCTTAGCGTAGATCATTGAATCTGATTAGACCATTAGCATCTCGCTCAAAAATGACCATATATAATGACAATATTTTTCCTATTTAAAGGAGAACTCCACTTCCAGAACAACAATTTACAAATAATTTACTCACGCTTTTGTCATCCAAGATGTTCATGTCTTTCTGTCTTCAGTCGTAAAAAATTATGGTTTTTGAGGAAAGCATTTCAGGATTTTTCTGCATATAATGGACTTCATTGGTGCCCCAAATTTGAACTTCCAAAATGCAGTTTAAATGCAGCTTCAAAGGGTCTAAACGATCCCAGCCGAGGAAGAAGGGTCTTATCTAGCGAAACGATTGGTCATTTTTTTCGGGAAAAAAAAAAAAGTGTACTTTTTAAGCACAAAAGCTTGTGTAGCACAGGCTCTGGGATGCGCGTCCACGGGTCGAATTGAGCGATTTGTTCATTAATTCGATTCGTTATTCGTTAAACAAATCTTTAATGTGACTCGGGAAGAACTAGTTGTTGTGATTCGTTCAGTCGCGCATGCGCAACATCCTGTTAGGTTCTGTACTGGAATTAGTTTAACTGTTTCGAGTCGTTCGTTCATATTATGGGGCTGTCATGTGATGCTGATTTTGCTAAAATGAACAAAATGACTCCAAAAAAGATTTGTTCATTTTGCTGAACGAGACTCAAAGGTCCGAGTCGGCAAAATGATCCGAACTTCCCATCTCTACTACGAATCACATCTTCGAATCACCAAGTTCACCGCCTGAAAAACTCCATGTTATTTTCTTCTACAACTTCAGAATCGTCCAACATCGTTGTACCTTTTTGTTTGTAAACAGCGTTTGACTTACTTGCACTTTCTTAGTCACGAGGTCTGTAGTTCCACCTACGTTCCGCGTGACCTTTCGATGTGATTTAATAGTACATGAACGCGCATCCCAGAGCCTGTGCTACACAAGCTTTTGTGCTTAAAAAGTTTACGAATTTTTATTTTCCGAAAAAAATGACCAATCGTTTCGCTAGATAAGACCCTTCTTCCTCAGCTGGGATCATTTAGAGCCCTTTGAAGCTGTATTTAAACTACATTTTGGAAGTTCAAAATCAGGGCACCAATGAAGTCCATTATATGGAGAAAAATCCTGAAATGCTTTCCTCAAAAAACATAATTTCTTCACGACTTAAGACAGAAAGACATGAACATATTTGATGACAAGGGGGTGAGTAAATTATTTGTGAATATTTGTTTTGGAAGTGGAGTTCTCCTTTAAAACTTGACTGTTCTGTAGTTACACGTGTACGTCTTACGTGTACTAAGACTGACGGAAAATGAAAACTTGTGATTTTCTATGCTGATGTGATTAGGATCTATACTCTCATTCTGGCATAATAATCAAGGAACTTTGCTGCTGTACCGTGGATGCAGCAGGCGCAATGATATTACGCAGTGCCTGAAAGTGCATTAAGTTTGTGTAGATGCAGAGTTGCAGCCGGCAGAGTTAATGGCTGCGTAATATTATTGTACCCATGGTACGGCAGCAGAACAGCTACATAAGAGTTTCAAATAGGAAAACTATCTAAACTCTTTGGTCATTTTTGAGCGAGATACTAATGGTCTAATCAGGTTCAGTGATCTATGCTAAGCTATGCTAAAAGTGCTACCGCCAGACCCGGAGATCGGCTGAATGGATTTGAAAACGGTGAAACTCAACTGTTTAACTCTAGGGGAGTTGGAAAATGAGCCTATTTTCAAAAAAAGTGGAGTGTTCCTTTAATGTTTTGTTTATGAGATCATGTAACTCATTTTAAGGTGCAGAATATTATGTAATATATTAGAAATGCTTTATGCAACTAGACATTGCTTTAAAAAAGCCTTGTTTTGTGATTTTTATTTTTTATTTTCATGACACAAACTCAAGAACCCAATATATTGGTAGGTCCTTTAGTGATCACAGTGAGATAAGTGAGAATAGAGTGTCTGCCCCCCTTAGATAGAGCATATGTTCTGCCCTCAGATACCAATCCTTTAATTGTTACTGACATACTGCTCACTGCAGTCACAGTGACACCAAGTGTTTTAATGAAAAACGTATAGCTTCGGTTGTCCCTGTCCAGACTCCTTCCCTTGTGTCTCTTCCTCTCTGTGGCCTAAGATAAAGTGAGGTCTCCCTGATAGCCTGCAGGAGCTTAAATGCTGCCACAGGCTGCTGGAGAGGTTCAGAAGGTCTCCGTGAAATGGATCGACTCGCTTGCAAAGACCTCACAGATGGAGGGGCCAGCAGAATCAGTGGTCTGTCCCACCATCTGCCATGATACTGGGAAAGACTTAGGGGCTGGCATCAATCGGAGCTCCCAATGTGACCAAATGTTTATGCATAAGAGGTGGGCGAGACAGCTTTTAATTTGTTATTTCTAAGATTTTTGTCTGTTCCTAAATTATATAACAGTTGATGTTGATGGAACATCGATTAGAAATAATTAAAATCCAAATATATGCTGCTTTTCAAAACTTTTTTTCAGCAAAGATGCATTAAATTGATGAAAACTGACATCTAAGACGTTTATTGTTATAAAAGATTTCTATTTCAAATAAATGCTGTACACTAACTTTCTATCAAAAAATATTAAGCAGCACAACCGTTTTCAACATTGATAACAAGAAATGTTTCTTGAGCGCCAAACCAGCATATCAGAATTTTTTGAAGGAGGACTGGAGTAATGGGTGCTGAAAATTAGGATTTACCATCACGAAAACTAAATGACATTTAATAAAATACAAATAAAAACATTATTTTAAATTATAATAATATTTCTCAATATTAATGTTTTTACTGTATTTTTGATCAGCCTTGGTGTGCATACTGTAAGATATGGAAGCCCGTTTCCGTTACTGAATAAAAAAAGTTATTGCGACTTTTTATCTAACAATTCTGACTTTTTTCTTAAGAATTGCGTGATAAAGCTTGCGATTGTTATATCTCGCAATTCTGATTTTATAAATCACAAATGCAAGTTTTTTTTCTCAGAATTACGTGATTGCAAGAAATATTTCCTCACAAATGTAAGTCTCGCAATTGCAAGTTTATATCTTAATTCTGACTTAATAACTCAACATTGCGTGTTATAAAGTTATCATTCAGAAAAGTCACAATTGAGAGAGACATAAACGCAATTCGGAGGGAAAAAATCTAAATTGTGAGTTTATATCTCACATTCCTAACTGTATTTCTCAGAATTACAACTATATCTCAGAATTGCGTGAAATAAAGTTTGCAATTCTGAGGAAAAAAAGTCAGAATTGTGAGTTTATATTTCACAGTTCTGACTTTATTTCTCAGAATTGCGACTGAAAAGTCTCAGAAGCTTCCGAATTGTGAGTTTATATCAATTCACAATACGCAATTCTGACTTAATAGCAAGAGAATTCTTTCAAAACAAAAAGCAAAAAAAATTAAAATCTTATAGCACCAAACTTTTGAAAGGTAGTATATATACGTATGTGTATGATGTATTATAGAAAGTTTTTTTTCCCTCACTGGACTGTATTTCTCACTTCTTGCACACAGTTAACAATTCATACTGACGTTTGTTATATAATGTAAAAATCTGTTATCAGAGTTAGAATCAAGGGTTATCAGCATTGAGAAAATTGGAAATTTGTACCATACATTAGTGTTTGCCCTTACCTCAAAACTCAAAGTCATCAAGCTAATATTACCCGCAGCTAAGGTGTACTCAACAGCCTCTCCACCTGCAGAGATAAACTCATAATTCTCCTGTCCATGTTAAGATTCTCTCCAGTTCAATGAATCAATAGAATTTACAGTAATAATGTAGTGTGGGGTACTGAAATTCTGACTTATTTAACCAGCTCTATTCACACAACATATAGCACCTGTCAGAGCTCATGTCAAGTAACTGTTTATAATTATATTAAATATTAACTAAAATAATTGTGTGTTTATATTTTCCCACAAAGACCGGCCAGTAATGAGGTAATTATGTTTGTATTTAGTCACGGATACGTCAGATGGCTAGTGTGCAGAGGGTCGCTCCAGCCAGGTGGTAGCTGTAAGAGAGATGTTCATTAGCTAGTTTGGAAAAGTATGCCGATACTAATGGTGCTGTGCTCGCACCCCATGCCGGGGCACTGGGAGAGGAGGGCAGACCCAGCCACCTGTTACACAAACCGGCTCAATACTGTTGGGAGATATGTGGAGACGCATGAAGACATCTGGACCTTTCTCAGCATTCTATAATGTTCTCATAGTTTTCTTTGATGGGTTTTATTGATCAACCAAATGGGTTTTTTAGCATTCATTTCTTATATTTATAGAATTGTATGTGTGTGTACAGTTGAGGTCAAAAGTTTACATACACCTTGCAGAATCTGCAAAATGTTGATTATTTTACTAAATGCATGTTATTTTTTATTTAGTACTGACCTGAATAAAATATTTCACATAAAAGACATTTGCATATAGTCCACAAGAGAAAATAATAGTTGAATTTATAAAAATGACCACATTTAAAAGTTTACATACACTTGATTCTTAATACTGTGTTGTTACCTGAATGATCCACAACTGTTTTTTTTGTTTGTTTGTTTCTTTTTGTTTTGTTTTTTGTTTAGTGCTAGTTGTTCATGAGTCCCTTGTTTGTCCTGAACAGTCACTGCCTGCTGTTCTTCAGAAAAATCCTTCAGGTACCACAAATTCTTTGGTTTTCCAGCATTTTTGTGTATTTGAACCCTTTCCAACAATGACTGTATGATTTTGAGATCTATCTTTTCACACTGAGGACAACTGAGAGACTCATATGCAACTATTACAGAAGGTTCAAATGCTTATTGATGCTCCAGAACGAAACACGATGCATTAAGACCCGGGGGGTGAAAACTTTTTGAATTTGAAGATCAGGGTAAATTTACTTATTTTGTCTTCTGGGAAACACGTAACTATCTTCTGTAGCCTCTGAAGGGCAGCACTAAATGAAACAATTTGACATTTAGGCAAAATAAGAAAAAATGTACACATTTTACTATTGTTCAAAAGTTTTCACCCCCCAGCTCTTAAAGCATGATTTTCCTTATAAAGTATCAGTGAGCATTTGAACCTTCTGTAATAGCTGCATATGAGTTGTCCTCAGTGTGAAAAGAGGGATCTCAAAATCATACTATCATTGTTGGAAAGGGTTCAAATACACAAAAATGCTGAAAATCCAAAAATTTGTGGGACCTGAAGGATTTTTCTGAAGAACTGCGGGCAGTTTAACTGTTGCGGACAAACAAGGGACACATGAATAACTATCACAAAAAAAAAAA
>JAHKKF010481869.1:0-11489 GCA_019740295.1 Labeo calbasu | reverse complement strand
TTAAATTTACCCTGATCTTCAAATTCAAAAAGTTTTCACTCCCCGGCTTTTAATGCATTGTGTTTCTTTTTGAAGCATCAGTGAACGTTGGTTATTCGCATAGATATTACTGAGATATTGGCTGTTTATTATCACTTACAAAGCTTGTATTAACGCCTTATTCTAAATCCTTAATCCTACCCAATTTTAAAATTTAACAACTACTTTACTGATGGTTCCCAAACTTTTGAAGTGGGTTATTTTAATAATTTCAGTTGTTTTTTTTGGTCTTGTGGACTATGTAAACATCTTTTATGTAAAATATCATACTCAGGACAGTACTAAATAAAACCTAACATGAATTTTGTATGATCTCTCTTATTTTGTTAAAATGATTCACATTTTCACAGATTCTTCAAGGGGTTCCCAAACTTTCACATAGCACTGTATCTTATTCAGGTCAGTACTAAATAAAAAATAACCAGCGTTTTGTATGATCCCTCTTATTTTGGTAAAATAATTAACATTTTGCAGAATCTGAAAGATGTCTGTAAACTTTTGACTTCAACTGTATATATATATATATATATATATATATATAATAAGCATGCATACTTAAGAAAAATAGCTTAACGCTGTACAAAAAGAGTCAAAACCCATCAAAATGACTTTATACCAAATAAATATTTTCTAAAGTTATTTTGTCTTGTTCCACATGATTTTAAGCACGAGTTTTGCTAAATGTAGAATGTTAGAACGCATTTCTGCATTCCATTTCTACATCAGCATTTCAGATGCTGTCACATCTACGTAATACCTGAACCTTTGACCGTATCATTCTCACATGCGTACATTATTGAATATTTTCCTGGGTGCTATTTTTAGCTCTGAAGGATATCTAAATTTAGCACTTTGCTACTTTTAGACTTCTGCAAAAACGAAATACATATTGGAAAAGAGATATGGTATGGGGTGGGGTGGGGTCTATTTTAAGCCAAGATGCAAAATTTTACACATTTGATTTTACTTTTTTTCACAATTAAAAACATCTAAAGGGCACATCCAAAAATAGCCAGTGCTATTTTACCTCGTCCTCCAGTGAGTTATTCATTAATGCCTGCACATTTTACCCTAACTTGAGTTGATTGAATTGGTGACACCCTGAGTAAAAAATATCCATTCATTTAGTTATAGAAATCATGTTTGCTTCATCTGCACCATCACTTCTTTCCTCTGCCTTCTCCATTTCTCTTGCAGATATTCATTCATTCATCCACTGTATATAATATTAATTGAATAATTCTAGAAGTTAGCATGACAATCAATCTCTTGCACAAAGCTGCAGAACTGCAGTGAAGAAAATAAACCTCATGACGCTTTTCATCAAGCCAAAGATCTCAATGTAATACTAGAACCTTTTTAACTAGGCATATTTTTTGTTCAGGGTGAAAAGGATTAAAAGCACAAGCGACACTAGAGATCGGAGCCTGAAGCTTCTTTCAAAGTATTGTTAATCCATGTTAAATAAGATATAGAAAAGGTATACCAATAGATGTGTTTGGTCCTTAAAGGGACAGTTCACACAAAAATTAAAATTATTGTATGGACAAAAACCACTGAGACATTTTTCAAAATATCTTCTTTTGTTTTCCACACAAGACAAAGAATACTTTCATGCCCTTGACCGGAAGAGTAAAAAGTAAGTCTTTTATAAGTGCAATCAAGTTGCACATTTGATCATATCAAAAAAATAAAATTAACTGTATAATTTATATAAAATTGGGTGTGACAACTGTAAATGCTTATATTGTTGTGGTAAACAAGTACAAAGTGTAGTATCTATGTGGATTTAAGCCAGTCAGATGAGTCATAACAGTTATAACGTAGATAAAGTTATATAGAAATCATTCAAAATGAATCTCTGACGTTAGTTGCATCTTAAAAATAATTTGATTTTTGCCTCATTGTACATTGTGGCACATTGTTGACATAAATGATTGGAATTCAGACATTTCTGTTGCAAAAGGGTGCAGCGTGATGATATTCATATGTCATTTACGTATGTGTTTTTACCACATATACGTTTATTTAAGTTTGAATAGACACTAAAACAATATCAACGCACTGACGTCATCTAAAGCGTAAATAATTTACATAAGGTATATACACTACAGGATGTTTACAAATCCTTTTTTAATCTCTAAATATTTAATTTACGGATTCGTTCATATGATTTCATTAACTAATTAGTCGATTGATTGTATTTCTAACAAATTTACTGTATAATCGCAGGCAAATTAGTATTTTCAAGCATGTATGTTTGAACCTTCGCTGGTTTAATACCACACACATTAACCTGAGATATGTGAAGCAGGAAGTAGATTACTGTTTAGCTGTCTCACGCACCTGTACTGAGCGCAGCATTTATCTCACTGGGGAGTGATCATAAATTCCTAAGGTGGGGGAAATTCCAAATGAAGAGTTTAAATTGAGTGCTTGTGAATTCATTTCAACCAACGCGCTTCAGAATTTGCTGTGTGGATTACCACTCTCTTAACAACACTTCAAGTTTTTTTTTGAGATACTGGAGAGCTTCCACAGATCCAAAGATGGGTTGCCATAAAATCATCTCTTTTTTGAGTTTATTCATACTCATTGGCTTTCTCGTGGAAACCGATGCAGGTGAGTGAATGTGAAACCGTTCTGTTAAATGCGTTAATGATCCATGCTGGTATTTGACTTGTGCTGTAAAAATGTGTTGAGCAATTGCTTTGAAATGCTTTTAACACGCTGATTGAATGGAGTACTATTTGCACTTTTAAAATGAAGATTGTGTTTCGTCCTCAAGGCCACACATTTAGTATGATGCAAGATGGATCTCGTTACCCGTTCAGTTGGGTCTTTCTTAACTAAACTGAAATTGGTTTCCTTTGTATTGGCAGTCCGATAAACCAATGCGTGTAAATGTCCTTCTGATCCAGTTACTGTTACAGTTTATTTAATACGGTTTACTGTTGTTATTTTTATTTTAGACATGGAAAGTTTGACACAGTTTCAGAATAACTCTTTCCCTCTTGTTTCGCAGTGACTTGCTGTCTTAAATACAAGAAAACCCCACTACCCTGTCGAATACTGAAAGGCTACGATATACAAGCAGCGACTGGCAGCTGCGATCTTGCAGCGATCATGTAAGTCATATTTTTGCACACGTGTTTGATGTACTTTATGTAAATTATGCGTCTTTTACACACACACACTTATATAATTTATAATATAAATTTGTATACATTTATATTATTTAAAAAAAAGTAAAGAAATGTTTAACAAATTATATCTATATATACTTATTTATGTTTTTTAAATATATAAACTTTAAATAGTGTAATACATAAATATGTATTATAATATATAAATATAATTTAAAAATAAATTATATATATTAGTTTTTTAAATATTTAGTTTAAAATAGGAATATTTTATATATTATTTAGTAATATTTTATATATATATAATAATATTTATAATAATAAATCTATACAGATACAGACCCAGATAGCACACATACTTCTGCAGGATATCTGTTAAAGTTTGCATGATCTCTAAAGCAACTGCTGTGTACAAACAACTGGCAGACATCTGTAAGATGTCAGTTTTACATACATTCTAAATCATAAACATCTTAAAGACATCCTATAAATGTCTATTTGACATCTAAAAGGAAACGTCCTATAGATATATTGCAGATGAGCCAATACTAATAAATACGTCTTGCAGATGTAAATGCAGACATCAAATAGACGTCTCTGTGATGTATGTGTGCTATCAGGGGACACATGCATATCTATATAATTTATATTTTTTATTTTTTCAAATTTGACAAATACACCAAAAGTTTTTGATGTTTTTTTTTCGAAGTTTTTTTGAAGTCTCTTCAGTTCACCAAGCCTGCATTTATTTGATCCAAAATACAGCAAAAGCATTAATAATGTGAAATATTTTTACGATTTTAAATGACTGCTTTCTATTTAAATATATTTTAAAATGTAATTTATTCCTGCGATCAAAGCTAAATTTTCAGCATCGTTACTTCAGTCACATGATCCTTCAGAAATCATTCTAATATGCTGATTTGCTGTTCAGGAAATTTTTATTATTATTATTATCACTATCATTATTATTTTCAATGTTTAAAACAGCTGAGTACACTTTTGTAACATACTGTTCAAAAGCTTGAAGTCAGTGTAATTTTTGTAAATTTTAAATTGATTTCTATTCATTTCTATTCATCAAAGAAACCTAAAAAAATCTCATCTACTCATAATAATAACAATAATAATAATAATAAAACTTAAATTAAAATAATTAAATTAAAAATTAAAATCAGAATACCAGAATGATTTCTGAAGGATCGTGTGACTGGAGTACTGATTCAAAAAAGTTAGCTCTGAAATCACAGAAATAAATTACATTCTAAAATATATTCAAATAGAAAAGAGTTATATTTAAATAGTAAAAATATTTCAAAATGTCACTGTTTTTGCTGTATGTTAGGTCAAATAAATGCAGGTTTGGTGAGCAGAAGAGACTTCTTATGTGTGTCAAATTTGTGACAAATTGATAGAAAAAAGTATAAGTATTAGTTTATTATTAACTCATTATATACCAAATCCCTATATCCACCTGTGTTATTTTTATGACTTCACTATTGTTTTAGATAATATAGAATATGTATAGAATAATACAGAAAAAGTGTGTGCACTTAAGTGTGTGCACAAAAATTATATTATTAATAAAAAGCATTTTCTGTTACATTCACAATTAACCAGTTGAGAATGAGATTTTGCAGTGATTTTGAATTTGCGGTGGCAGATGCATAAGGTGTGTTGATAATGATTTTATAGACTTCATAGGTTGCTGATTATGGTGCTAGAGTTCACTGTATTTTACGTCATTGCAGATTCCACACCGAGAAAGGAAAATTAATCTGCGCTGACCCAGCACAACATTGGACGCAGAAGAGAGTTTCATGTTTGAAGTATGAGAACTTTTTTTAATCTCTAACATAAAAGAATGTAGTCTTGCCACATATTGTGTTCTTAAAAAAAGTTAACTGATGGAAAAATATGTTCT
The DNA here is from genome assembly GCA_019740295.1 of Labeo calbasu. Classification (NCBI taxonomy): domain Eukaryota; kingdom Metazoa; phylum Chordata; class Actinopteri; order Cypriniformes; family Cyprinidae; genus Labeo; species Labeo calbasu. The sequence continues at coordinate 6,380 of JAHKKF010481869.1, read as the reverse complement.
GTGCCTTTTAGGATCAAGGCAGCAATGATGAAGTCTGGCGGTTTTTAAGCCTAAAAGGCCCTTCTGGAGATATTTTTTAATTACTTTGGACTGTTTTCCTCTTTAATAAAGAGAACTTATATTCTTTATACTGGCATTACTGTACTTAATTGCACTTTCTTGTACAGAATATTTATAGAGGGAAAATACAAGGTTACTTACTATACTGTGGATTTTAGGCCTATATTTTATAGCTCTTTGTATTGAGCTGTTAATTCACTAATTCAATATTTTTACTAATTCAAATACTATTTAAATGTTACCTATAAAGACTGATGTATTTAAAGGAATTATATATTTGATATTGTTCACAAATGGCTCTTAAGGGTACATGTATTTTGGGCTTCAGTTTGTGTAATGAACACTTTATGTAGTCAATGCTGCCCTCTACTGTTAATGCAATGCCAGTATGACAAAGTAGGAAATGTTTTTCCATCTTTAACACGTAATAAACATTTTATACAATTGTATCAATAAACTGTTTTTGTTTTCTGTTACATCTGACTTATATGTTTTTTTAAATAAAGATCATTAATTTCACTATGCATTTTTGTGATGAACTACAACTCTGCACTACTTTTCCTTTGTTGTGGCCCATGTGATTTGCACCAAAATGAAAACAAAACTAACTTTACTAAACTATGGATTTTTGAGCCTCTTTTTAACTTCAAACCATTGCTGGACTGAAGTCATGTCAGTTATTCTGATGTTTTTATCAGCTGTTTGGACTCTCTGACGGCACCCATTCAATGCATTGATGAGCAAGTAATGTAATCTTGTAACAATTTTCTCTAAATCTACATCTACGAACTCATCTGCATTTTGGATGGCCTGAGGGTGATTCAAATGTCATTTTTTGGTGAACTATTCCTTTAAATTTGAAACTGATGAAACCATTAGAACAGTCTCCGAATGGAATTAGATATCATGAGGCGTAACTAAAAATCTTCGACAATATAATATAGCTAATATAGCTATATAATATAGAATAATATAGCTATAGGTTTCCATGAAATTTAAAGGGGTCCTATTATGCTCTTGATAATGTTTTGGGGGTGTACTAGAACATGCTTTCATGTTTGGTGGTTCAAAAAACGCATTATTTTTAACATAATTTACATTACGATACATCTCTCCCAGCCTGGTATATAAGGCTTGATTAGTTTCGGGTTTAATGAAGACCCGCCTTCCGAAAAACAAAATGTGGTGTGATTGGTTAGCTCTCCCACTGTGTTGCGACTGGCGAACAGCTTAGACGGTATTTCAGTACTGCCACGCCCCTTGTCAAAGAAGCAGGTTCCGTGTACAACTGTTACCGCAAGCTAGATTAAAGTGATTTTTACATTTTAAATATGGATATTTCTTTTTGTAAAAACGCATCGATTCGCTACAGGAGGCCTTTATTAACCCCCCCGGAGCCGTGTGAGGCACTTTTTATTATGCATATTATTGGACTTGTTTTGGACTGATGAGGAGAAACACCCATCTTTGCTGTTCTAAAGCTTGAGAGTGCCAGGATAAATTTTAATATAACTCTGATTGCACTCGTCTGAAAGAAGGAAGTCATATACACCTAGGATGCATGGAGGATGAGTAAATAATACGCTACAGTAGTGTTGTGTCCTATCATCAGCCTGCGAGATCGCCAATACATGATATTATGGTGCTAATGTATTTAATTATTTACATACTTAGTTTTATTGCCCGAAACTAGCTCCAGCATAAGGCTAAAAGCAGCCTAACATTATCACAGAACAATATCACTGATTAGCCTAGCCTATTCTAGTGCAAGTTTATGCATTTTAAAAACCACTCGTGTTATAAGTGAAGCTATCTACACTGTATGATGAATAAATCTCATCAAGAGATATAAATCTCTTACCACACGGCTCTGACGCGGCAACCGGAGTAGACTGCGGCTTCTGCATGTGTTTCGACCCCCTGTACTGCACACGTCTGCGGCTCGTTACAGCTCTGAAGCGCCCACTTGTGTTTATACCCGCCGCAATGCGGCTCGTTGAAGCGATTCTCCGCGCCGCATCGCTAAAATTAGTGCTAAAATTAGTGCCAGTGCTAATCCCCCACCTCCTCCCTTCTAATCGTCCCTCCCTCCAACAATTTGAATTTCCGTGGGTGGGATTTAATTTAATAATATTCTAATGGACCGCGTTGTGACATTATTGCATGTGGAAAACAAACGTTGTAGTCCAAAGGAGCCGTTTGTTGTAGTTCTTGAAAAGGGATTTTTTAAAAACGAAATATCTCCTTTTGGAGTGGACTTTGAGATTTGTAACTTTGTAGATCTTTTTTATGCCCAAAGATACACACCACACATTGACTAAAGTTCAAAAATTGAAAAAGCATAATAGCACCCCTTTAACATGTCACAAGCCACCAAACATGTCATCAGACTAAAATGAGGATACAATCTGGTATGAGACTGTTAATCAGATGCATTCCATCATGAAAAAAAGATAATTTTGTCTGATATAATTCTCTACGTGCACATTTTCACAATACAAACAATTTTTAAAAATGTTATTCGGATGACTGGGATCTAGACCGGCCCAGCTAGAATGATAACCTTTTCGAGCCATTTTGTTACCGACAATTGCTGAGCTGTTTTCAATTTTCTGCATATATTTGCTTATTAAAGCCAAAACGCAAGTGAAACTTGTGACTGTTAGTCACTTCTCTTATAATTATTCAGTTGCTCAAAGTAGTTTGGCAATACCACATCCTTGTACAAGTTGTGCCATGCTTGTTATAGAGACCTGCAAATCACAACAGCAAATCTTCTCTGATCCGCTGTTTCATTCAGATGAAATCTGTGCTTTTTAGTGAGTACTTAAGAATCTTAATACAAGTACATTAATGCACTACATCTAATTGACACAACATGAGTAAAGAAATGAGGAAGAATAAAAGAAGGTTTTCATCACTTCCTTCTTCTCCACCACACTGTAAAAAAAAAATTCTGTAAAACTGGCAGCTGTGGTTGAATTTTACCAACGTTTTTTGGAGTACAGTTTCGGTTCTCAGCTAAAACGCTTTTTTTTTTTCAGTAAAATTAATCTGCCGTTTTCCTCAAAACAAACAAACACAATTATTTTCATATTTCTATGTTATTTTATTAGTTATGTCATTTTGAAGATTTTTTTTTTTAATCTTACTGCATAAAGCACATAAGAAATATCTATTGTGAACGTAATTTATGAGAATCTTAACTCTTGTGCGTCAATAAAATAAAGGTACACATAGGTCCTTAGTGGACAAAAATGTCCAAGTCAAAAAACTGTCATAAATATTTGAAGCTTAGGAGCACAGACTTAAGTTTGGTCTCATTTTAAAGAAGATCCATGGCAGATTGTTGAAGTAGAAAAAGTTTAAAAAGTAAAACAAACAAAAAAACTGTTATAGAGCTTTAGTTTATAAAAATGCTTTATGAACAATATTTTATATAAAATATATATTTTATGAAACATGTTGAACGTGCTGGAAAATCAAAGCCATAAATCTAAACAAGTTGTGTTCCAAATTTGAGGTTGATATCTCAAAAAAAAGAGCTTTCAGAAAAATTTTATTTGGGCGCAGTACCAGTTTTTCCCTACTGGATGCAAGCAAACTCTGCTGGTGCACACAGTGGTTGGATTTGCAATTTACAGTAGTTTTTCTCTCTCAAATATCACAAGAACACACACACAATTACAGCTGCATTATTTATTCAATTCTTTGTAATATGCTCTATAATATGCAGAAAACAGAAATAAAGCGAGTATTTGCTTCATTGGCCAAATCTGAAAAATGGTAAAAAATTAAATTTTAAAGACTTGCCAACAAAATTAAAGTCTATTAACAAAAATGTCATCATTTTACAGGCTCTGTGATTAAAAATAGCAGTTTTAATAGGTTTCGATGGGGCCATTTTTGTCCTTAAGAGAGAAACTACTTTTTGTACCTAGTGCAAAATAGATTTATTAAAGGAAATAGGGGTGAAATAGTAAAATTCCAATAAAAAAACACACCTGTGTAAAAAAATTATGCACCAGGCAATAACACAGGCAACATGATAAAAAATAAAACTCAAAAGGACACAACTGTCCAAAAGTTCACACAGGGATTTAAGGAAGATGGTTTCAAGTTCCTGGCACAGCACAAATACTTCATGAGAAAACGAGAGTATACAGCTTGGGAATTTTTATCCACCATTTCCTTCTTTTTCACCAGATTTATTAGTTCCCCAAAAGCCGTTTTCTTCCTTTTCAGATTGAACCCTCAAGACAGACAACAAGGTAAGCTTATCATAACACATATCTGTTATGTGATTTATGAACAGAAGTAGGTTAAGCAATGTGTGAATTACACAATTAATAGTATTGCACAAGGGCACAAAAAGGTGGCTTTTATTGTAATTAAATGATGTATTATTATTATTCAGAAGTGTTAAGTAAAACAGATTGTAAAAAGTTTGTTTTTCCTTTTTTATTAAATAATAAGCATTAAGAATACCTTATTGACTGTATTTCTAATAAATTACATTTTGAGATACATTTTCTGGTAACACTTTAAGGTTCACCAGTTAACATTAGTGAACTCCTTTAGTTAACATGAATTAAGAATGAACAACACTTCTACAGTATTTATTAATCTTAGTCAATATTAATTTCAACATGCATTAAGTAAAAAGTTGTGTTTGTTAGCTTTAGTTAATGCACTGTGAATTAACAAACTAATAATGAATGACTGTAGATTAATAAATAAGTAGTTCATACATTAACTAAATTAAACAATGGAAACTTATTGTAAAATGTTACCCATTTTCCAAATTTTTGCTTGTGAATTTGTCATGTAGAACACAAGTGCACAACGTCCTTTATCTTCTTTCTGCTATGTTTGTGTAAGAGCTTATAACATATTTAAGATAATTTACAATTAACTGTACAGTATTTAATTATTTCCAGGGATGTAGTGCGGCATTGCGATACCCACCAGTAAAGATAGTGATACGTTCAGGACCAAGAAGCCGGCTTTCCTTGTAAAATGTCTGTGACCGTGCCCGATACCGCTCTGTCCTCCACCCCTGTCAAAGATGCTGTCCCCTCAACTACAACTTCAAATGAAGATGAAGACCAAGGTGAGTACTTTTACCTTGTAAATTATGTTAATAACACATGTCAGGGCTGAAAATTAAAGTTTTCCTATCACTGTATGTCATGGGAGAAACTGAGAAACTGAACTGAGAATATCGTTTTTTTTGTTTGTTTTGTTTCAAATAGAGTTAAGGTTTTTTTTTTTTTTTTATGAACTAAGAATGAACAGCATTTGTTAATCTTAGTTAATCTACCGGGTACCGGGTTGCACAAGCGAGTATAAGGTGTCTTTTTTATTTATTTATTTTTTTCTCCCTAATTTAATCCCGCCAAGAGGGCTGGGGGTGGGCGGAGGAGCTGAACACGCAGCGCCGGATGAAGCTCTATGAAGACTGAACGGGTATAAGAATCAAGTAGGGTTGCATGTGGGTTGGTTAATCAGGAAACTTGGTAGTTAGAGTGTCAAAGGTCCATTTGAGAGATAGGTGGCGGTAATGCACTTATAAGTCTGCGATCCACCATAAAACAAGAAGAAGAAGAAACCTGGCAACCATCTGTCAGGAAGAGATGTGGAACATGTGGTGCTTGAGTGTAAAAAATATGAGAGAGAAAGGATAAAGTTGAAAGAAAACTTGAGGGGAATGGGGGTCCAAGGGCGCTCTCTTAAGGATATTCTGGGAAAATCATCAACAGACATTAATACACATTTACTGCACTTCCTAAAAGACACTGGTATAGCAAATATGATATAGAGTGAAAATTCTGTAAATTTAATTAAAAACAAATAAATAAATAAAATAATAAAAAAGGCGGGGGGTGAAGGCAGAAGGAAATTATTATGGGGGTACAGTAATTATCTCTAAATCCGGTCCACACTCCAGTACAGAAGGGGGCGGTAATGCAGCATTGAAGTTGGATGCCAACCGCCGTTAAACATCAAAGAAGAAGAAGAAGGGTTACGCGGAGAGCCGCACCAGCGGAGGAGTGGAGCTTCGATGGAGGGAAGTGATGTTAGTACCGGAAGTGATTCAGAAATGGAGGGAGAATGTAGTGGCGGGAACACTGGAATGAATGATTGGAGCAAAATTGTAAATCGCAAGAGAAAGAAAGCGTGTATAAATGAATCAGGAACTGACAGTGAAAAGGAAAGAATGATGGCAAAAACAAGCAAGGAGGATTATAAGGTATTCATGAAATTTGTGAATAGCAATGGGATCAATCCAGTAAAACTTACCAAGGCACTAAAAAAAG
>JAHKKF010481868.1:0-29445 GCA_019740295.1 Labeo calbasu | reverse complement strand
TTCTGTGTTTTTCTGTCAATATGGGGTGCTGTGTGTACATTAATGAGGAAAAAAAATGAACTTGAATGATTTTGGCAAATGGCTGCAATATAACAAAGAGTGAAAAATTTAAGGGGGTCTAAATACTTTCCGTACCCTCTGTATGATCAAAGTACTAATACACAGCCAATATGCTAGTAATATGGATGCTAATAACCAACTGGAAACCAAACGATAAAGATGGCTCTGAAAACAACAAGATGCTCTGCAGTGCCAATTTGTGATTTCTGATCCCAACATTAGGAAAGAGTGGATGAAATTTATTTTAAATTAAGTTCCAGACCACATCAGTAAGAACTCGGTCCTTTGTACACTTCATTTTACCATGGATTCGTTTACAATTACCCATAGTGTCAGCGACGCAATGCCCGTTCCCTTCTCAGGGAACCGAGGTTACGCCAGTATCAACTAAAGGACAATTCAAAAAGATTCGCCACGCCTATTCAAAAAGAGCATTCTGCTGAGGAGGTTTAAAAGCAAGACAGAAAATAGCCTACTACTTCTAAATTATTATATTTTTGATGTAAATATCTTGATAACAATATAAATGGACCTCAGAGAACAGTACAAAAAGAAAGGCAGTTCATGACCCCATTAACTCAACTATTGCTTAAAAATTTCTATAATAAACTATAAACTACTCATTTCTTGCTTAAAATGAACTCAAAATAGATTTTCAATGACCATTTATTAATATGGTTAATAAATGAACATTTTATCAATAAGCTGAATAGATAATAATTAAATAATAGACATTTTTTTAAACTACTTATTAGTAAATGCTTACCTTTTGATTATTACTTGATGCTTCTAGTAATTATGTGTCTGATTTTGGGTTAATTTGAAGCCAGCCATACAGTAATTTTTAAACAACAGCTGAGTTAAAACTACTCAAAAGGTTGACCCAACTGCTGGGTCAAAACAACCCAGTCACTGGGTTTGTCCATATTTCACCCAGCGCTGGATTGTATTTAAGTCAGAATGAATTCAAAATTTACCATATGTATTTTCTAAATGTATGTTATTGTGCATGCATTTAGTTTTCTAAAAATCAGCATTGTTTATATAATCAATGTCAATTCTGTAATTTTTTGCAGTTCAAAACAAGTATTTTTGGTATTGATCATTATTATGAGCTACTTTCCATAAAGAATATTATTTCTTTTTCATTCATTGTTGATTTATGCTCTCTAAACCAGGTATCCATCAAACAATAGTATCAACGAAACTCTTACCATAGCTCATCACCCCTCTCATTCACATCAGCATTCTCGCAGCTGTACAAAACTCCACTCTGCCCTTCTGCCGACACCATGACCCGTGGGTAACATTCACACTGTTTTCTGCAAAAACACAAGGAAATGGCGATGCATAAAATTACTTGGCATGCCATCTCGACAACTCATACGCTCCTTCCTTCACTCACTCACTCACCCACTCAGTCTCTCTCTCAGCCCTTTCCTTCTCTGCGTTTTTGTTATTTCATCCTTTTTTCAAAACGGTGGCTAAGTAAACATGCCAGCGCCTCTGAGGGCTCATTTGGAGAGAGCCACCCGTTATGCCCTGTTCCTTTCGCCCACCGGCTGTTGACGGAGCAAGACAGAGGGACCAGGTCCTCCATACGAGGGGCTCCTGAGCTCGGGTGATAGAAGGTGTTGGGGGAGGGTGTTCGGTCGAGTGTTTTCACTGTAACCTTTCTTTAATTTGAGCAAACGTGTTTCGCTGTGGGAGGAATGTTCTCACGGCTCAAAGTACGGTAATCAGTGTCTAACTAATTCCGGTTTAGAGGAATACCTCACTCGAATTAAAATTCTGGCATCGTTTACTCACCTTCAGGTCGTTCCAAAGCAACAGGACCTTTTTCTCTGAGGAACACTAATGATGATATTCGGAAGAATTTTTAAACTGTTTTTCAGACAGGTTTGGAATGGCATAAGGGTGAGTAAAGGATGACAGAATTTTCATTTTCGAGCAAACTATCCCTTCAAGCACACAAAACAGCAGGACTTTTTGTGTTGACTCAAATCAATACGGCACCACTAAGGCAATGAAAAGGTCAAAAAAGGCTCTGAATTTTTTAATGTGCATTTTTTCTTCTCCCTGGTTTCTTCATAAAATAGTTTTGTCTGAGTTCTTTTATCTGAGGCAGGAAAAAGTGCCATTTATATGTTTTCCATGCCTCATTTATTCGCCTCTCTCGAAACCTTAAACTTTTTAACGAATGCTGCCATAAATGTAGTATAGCAGGGCTTCTCCTCTGATCCTCCACGGTTGGAGCCGTGCCCCGCTATTGTACTGCGACTCAACTTGAGCGTAGCAGTTCAACCATAATAACAGACTGGCCTCGGTTTCAACCCTGAGCCTCGAAGAGCGAAGTCTGCATATCTGCTCTACAGCTCCAGTGGAATTGTTTGCACAGTCCCAAAGCTCTGATTGGAAAATCAATAGATGGATTTGGGATGGCCAGGCTCCTCGGCAGCTCTAGCGTCTTTCTCCGTTTCTTGTGATCTGTGGCTCTTTGAAGATCACACATCTGCCTATTGCTATCTACATTTCACTCCGATTGCTACATGCTTCAGACATGTATGCATCTAAATCATAGCTATTTTGAAGTGGTTTTCTATCCACCTCATACTTCAATGCCTAAGTAAGCCTATGGGCGAGACTTCGGTTCATTAGCCGCTATAGGGAAATAACGAGAAGAATAACAACGTGCAGTAAACAGCAAAACTATTTGCAATATCAAGCAGCAAAACGAGCGGTTTTGTACAGCTAAAAATAGCTGGACATGGATGAAACTGGAAGCCAGCCATTTTTCCCGCTCTTACGGGAAAAATAACGTGGATAAATTAGGGGTCTTTAACAGGCGGCCTGTGCATAAACAAGACTAAACCTAACAGGGCAATCTGTTTAATTTCCTGCACATTAGGATCTAGTCCATTCAGGCAACAAACAGCTCATGAGATCCTCACTCTCCTCATCTCTAGTGTGTGATTTTTCTTTCATTCATCATTTGTTTTTTACACTTCCTGTCTCATGACATTCCCGGCTTTATCATTCTGAAGGGATTAGCCAGCGATCTGATGGACGACTGGTTGACCTCGCAGTGGGGAAGAGGAGAAGAGAGGAAGTGCGTCCAGTTAGGAGGGCAGCGCTACCCTGCCGAGTTCAGGCTCAATCCTATTACCCTTACTGCCTCTGTCACAACCCATTTATCTCTCTTTTTCCTCTCATTTTTCACTCCACTCACTCTGAAACACAAAAAATGCTGCTTTTAAGAATCATTAAGGCATCCAAAAGGTGGAAAGACTGGAAAATAAAGGAAAGCGAGAATTTAGCAACGGAATAAAAAGTTTATCTGAGGTTTTCTCAGTGATGTGATACGTTGTTGTTAAACTTGTCAAACCAAAAATTGTGTTTATGTCTTTTTGCAACATTTTGATGTGAATGAAAACACTGGATAATTGCATGAATTGCATAAGCCACTCAGTGTTAATCTCATCAACAAAAATACCAGAAAAAAGGTCATTACATAAGTGTTTTTTATGCCATCAACGATACAGAAGACGAAAAATGCACATTAACCTTACTTAACATAACACTGCAAGCTATTAACAATGTACTTGCAATGTTTTTGATTAAAGGAGAAGTTCATTTCCAAAACAAAAATTTACAAATGATTTACACACCCCCTTGTCATCCAAGATGTTCATGCATTTCTCTTCAGTTGTAAAGAAATTGTTTTTTGAGGAAAACATTTCAGGATTTCTCTCCATATAGTGGACTTCCCCTGAGTTTGAACTTCCAAAATGCAGTTTAAATGCAGCTTCAGAATATACAGAGCTCAAACAGAGCTAGACAAGACGAGCATTTGAGGATGCTCGTCGAAAAATATACAAATTGTAATTTTAGAAAATAACTGATTGTTTTGCTAGATTCTTTTTCAGCTGGGATTGTTTAGAGCCCTTTGAAGCCGCATTTAAACTGCATTTTGGAAGTTCAAACTCACGGGCACAATAGAAGTCCACTATATGGAGAGATATCCTGAAATGTTTTCCTCAGAAAACAATTTCTTTATGACTGAAGAAAGAAAGACATGAACATCTTGGATGACAAGGGGGTGAGTAAATTATCTGTACATTCTGGTTCTGGAACGAACTTCTCCTTTAAGAAGAATCTAGAAAGAACAATCCACTTGTTTTCAGATCCACACAATGTTTTCAGCAAACCCTACATATGAGATTAATCAGATACATACACATAAATGTGACCCTGGACCACAAAACCAGTCTTATGTAGCATGGGTATATTTGCAGCATTAGCCAAAAATACACTGCATGAGTCAAAATTATCCATTTTTCTTTTATGGCAAAAATCATTAGTAAAGAACTTCATTTATTTTGATTTCAGATTTTCAAATAGTTAATCTTGACCAAATACTGTCATATCCTAACAAACCATACATCAATGGAAAGCTTATTTATTCAGCTTTCATGTGATATATAAATCTTCATTTCAAAAAATTATGACTGGTTTTGTGGTCCAGGGTCACAAATGTAATGCTACAGCTTACATCTGCACAAAATTATGCAAATGAGTTTGTTGTTATTGATAACAATTAAAAATGTTCTAGTTAATTATAGGAAGCTGAAACAAAATTTAACATTAGATGAAAAATGTAAATGTTGCCTTAACAACTAAAATAAAGTTATTTGAAATAGTAAATTAAATTACTAACCCTTAAACTGAAAAAAAAAAAAAAAAATTGCATAACAAAATTTACTAAAATTAAAATGATTAAATGAATAAAATATACAAATAAAAGCTAAATATTACTATACTATATGCAATACACAAAATACTATTACAGCACAATAGCACATATTATCGTAGCAGTTATATTTTTTACTTCAAAATGTAAAGTCACATTGTGAATATGCTCTTTTCATAAACACACTAAAACAGACATTATATAACAAAAGAAAGAAAATTACAAAATGTAAAAAAAAATACATTTATTGTTTTTGTTGATTAAAATGCCATTTTAGTCCAAGTAAAATTGACTAAAATGAATGAATATGACCGAATATTTACTAAATCTAAAGGGTATTTTTGCAATATAGGTTACACGGTCATGAAAGCCTGCAAAAACGAGCACTGATTTCACTTGCCAATACCTGTCAAATTAAATCAGCAGTTAGGACTTCGTAAATGGACGGAATGAAAGGATGAATCCAGATGTTTAATTGGTCAGTTGAAACAGCAGGTCCCCTGTAGGACTCAAGGGTTTGGCAACCGTTCAGAGCTACAGATGGACAGCTAATTACACTTTCTAGAATAACTGTGGCCTCAGTGTAAGAACTCAGGTGGGATAACACTCAGTTCCCAAAAAGACTTGTAATGAGCTTTCAACCTAGACAGAACCAAGTTCAACTGCCTTGATTTATTTTTGAATTGAATCTACAAGAGGGAGAAATTAGAAACATGAGTGTAAAAACATCTTGCCGACTGCTCCCGGAGGTGGATGAAGGACAAAGAACATTCATTTTCATGTTGTTGCGACATGTCAACCACAACAGGCTCCAAAGTGCTATTTTGAAAAGCCCCACTCAGGAGCTGGAGGGAAATACGAGGATTCCCGAAGGTGACGGGTCTTTTGTTAAGAATCTCTCTCTATTACACGGCCGAGAAAAATCGCGAGGAACGCTTGGATTACGGGACGGGATCGGTTCAGTTCCCAGACCACTCAAGAGGTCAAGCTCAAAGCCAGTGGGTGAGTTCATGGAGAGGTTGTCCATTTAAATGAAGGGATGAGAGATTATTATCTGACCTTTGTTTTTACTTAAATTAGCACTACAGTCTTCTCACTTTTTTTTTGACTTCTCACTATTCAGTCATGTTCGCACACATGTTTCTATCCAGCCGTGCAGCCCATCATGTGTACCTGAGGGGGTAACAGATTTCCCGCATGCAACCTTATCGGACAGTCGTGCTATTCAGTCAGCGCATCCTCTGGCCTCATCCCAAAGAAAGAGAGGGGAAAGAAAGGACGGTTTGACATTCCTCTCTTCATCTCCTTTTTGTCTCTGGTCCTCCTTTTCAAAAAAAGAGACTATTTTTGTCTGGGATTCCCTCCAAAACGTACTCAGAGTCAGGTCTCTGGATAGCAAACTAGAGATGGGGCTTGAGGTGGGGAAAGAAGATGAGGGAAAGATGGGGTCAGGTGATTCCACATGCTGAATTAAGACTTCACAAGGCTGTTACACATAATAGGGAAAGAAATTTCACTATTTATCACATTTCAACAGAACTGGTCATGCTTTCTTTTCTGTTTAATTAGGCCTTGACACTTACTTTGATAGAGACATTAGAGAGGAGACATAAAAGTGAAGAGGATTAATATCAAGATATGACGCAGACTGAATTCAAATCTGCATTGTGTCTAAAGTATGTGTGAAACCATTAGGCCATGGTTCACCAGAATGATTCCTTCTGTATTTGTCAGCTCATCAAGCATCAGATCAAGCAGGCATACAAATCCGCTCACAGACTCTGAAATAAGCCCCAAACACTTTCAGAAAAGAAAATTCAAATTTAGTGTCTGCCTAGGCAAAACCATTACAAAGAAATAGTAACATGCAGGGAATTAAATATACAGCATTATGAGGAGTGTCAAGCCCCTAATCAAGGGTAAATAAAAAAAAAAATATTGCACACACACTATTAATACAGCTCAGGTCAAAAGTGTACATACACCTTGCAGAATCTGCAAAATGTTAAGTATTTTACCAAAATACGAGGGATCGTACAAAATGCGTGTTATTTTTTATTTAGTACTGACCTGAATGAGATATTTCAAATAAAAGACATTTACATATAGTCCACAAGAGAAATCTCTTGATTCTTAATACTGTTTTGTTACCCGAATGATCCACAGCTGTGCTTTTTTGTTTGTTTAGTGATAGTTGTGCATGAGTCCCTTGTTTGTCCTGAACAGTTAAACTGCCTGCAGTTTTTCAGAAAAATCCTTCCGGTCCCACAAATTCTTTGGTTTTTCAGCATTTTTGTGTATTTGAACCCTTTCCAACAATGCCTGTATGATTTTGAGATCCATCTTTTCACGCTCACTGATGCTCCAGAAGGAAAAACGATGCATTAAGAACTGGGGGGTGAAAACTTTTGAACAGATTGAAGGTGTGCACATTTTTCTTATTTTACCGAGACATCAGCGGGCAGTGTAACTGTTCAGGACAAACAAGGGACTATCACTATCACTAACAAACAAAAAAAACAGCTGTGGATCATTCAGGTAACAACACAGTATTAAAAATCAAGTATATGTAAACATTTGAACCGGGTAATTTTTATAAATTCAACTATTATTTTCTCTTGTGGACTATATGTAATCGCCTTTTATGTGAAATATCTTATTCAGGTCAGTACTAAAAAATAACACATTTTGTACGATCCCTCTTATTTTGATAAAATTATTAACATTTTTTCAGATTCTGAAAGGTGTATGTACATTTTTGACCTCAACTGAGAGAGAAAGAGAGATTAATTTCATTTAATATTTTTTATTTAATATTTTGAGAAGTCCCTCATGCTCACCAAGGCTGCATTTCTTTAATTCAAAATACAGTAAAAACATAAATATTGTAAAATTTTAAAATAACTGTTTACTTTTTCAATACATTTTAAAATGCTATTTATTCTTGTGATGGCAAAGCTGAATTTTCATTATATTTCATTTCATTACTCGAGTCTTCAGTGTCACATCATCCTTCAGAAACCATTCTAACATGATGATTTGATGTATATTTGAGTAACATTTCTTAATAAAAATTTTCAAAACAATTGTGCTGCTCAGTATTTTAGAGGAAAAAGCATTTTTGATGAACAATGTTCAAAAAGAACAAAATTTAAATGCAATAGAAATCTTTTTGATCACTTTTGATAAATTTAATGCTTCCATTATAATGTATTAATTACTTTCAGCCAGACTACTAATAAACCTCAACAAATTGCTGCACAAAAATGACCTCTAAATTCCTGTAAAAAAAGTTGCCCCTCTGAAAAATTAGAGAATAATTCCTGTCATTTCTTTTGGTCTGCTAACAAACTTTCGCTTTAAACGTACAGCACTGTGATACAGGGAAATACAGTTTCAGAGTTACAGAGTTTTTTGGCATTGATGCTTTCTGGTATCACTTCTCTTGGTTCTCTCTTTGTGTGGTCAGGTTTGAATGCATCAACCTTTCAGTGAACCTACAGAGTCGCACCTCAGTTTCCCATGTTCAGCAGAGTGTATCACTCCCACACACACATACACACACACACACACACTATCTCTATCTCTTATCCTTCTGATACGCGTATGTGTGTGTGCCTTTCTCTAATGTGAGGCAAAAGCAAGAGGTATGTCACCAGCGAGAATCCGATAGAGCCGCACAAAAGGAAAATTGAGGGACAGATAGAAGACAGGAGAGAGATACAGGGCGTGGAGTCAGGGGAGAGGCACAGAAAAGAAAGTGAGGCCTCAAAAGCATGAGGGTCAGAGAGATAGACAGAAAGAAAGAGAGGAGAGATGAATGAACAGTAGAAAGGCGTCTGGGGTCTCAACGGCCTTGAGTAGCTCTCTGTCTCCGAGCCCAATTAAGGGCACAAAGATAAACCGGTGCTTCTTTTGTAGAAAAAGAGGGAGGGCAAAAGAAGGGGGAGAGAAGAAGAAGAGGAAGGATCTTTTTACAGTCTGGAGACAGTTTTTATCTGCTAACTACCCCACTTTCTAAAACAGCCCCATTTGCTGTTGGCCTCTCCTTCCATTCAGCGTCTTTCTCTCGCTTTCACTTTTTGGGCCAGAGTGTTTGTCTCCGCATGCCCGCTGTCCTCTCGCTGGCTCTGGTTACTCTTTAAAGGGCAGTGGGAGAGAAAGGAAGAACACGGGAGCAAGGGCTTAGAGGATAATACAACCACTTAAACCCCGTGAATGAAAGAGAGAGATGTGCACAGGAGACAAAATGACCTCTGACCTGGTCCTCCCTGCTTCTTTCACTCGCTTCTTCCACAATCAATTTTGTCTTTTGAACTAATCACATTTTGCCCAAACAAATTATTCAATGAGATTAATTCTGAAGTT
This sequence comes from Labeo calbasu, assembly GCA_019740295.1. Taxonomy (NCBI): domain Eukaryota; kingdom Metazoa; phylum Chordata; class Actinopteri; order Cypriniformes; family Cyprinidae; genus Labeo; species Labeo calbasu. Next base: position 20,267 of record JAHKKF010481868.1, on the reverse strand, counting down.
TATCTTCTTTTATATCTAAATCTTCATGCGTTTCATATATCTATGAACCAAAAAGAGCTTAAAATTAATAACACCACCATCAAACCTCTCCTCTATGGCATGACGAACGAGCTGATGATAATATGAGGAAAAAAGGCCTACTAAGCAATGTTCCTAATGGAGGAATTACATCTATATTTATGAAAACAATAGACATGACAGAAGTACAAAAGACTACATTAGCGCCATCTCATGGTAATGAGGGGAACAAAGGTGTACTGCTGGAAATCCAGCAACGTGGAGAGAAGGCGTCCTGGGAGACCAAATAATATGAAAGAGAACTTGCAGTTAATTAAGAATTTCCTTAAGGAAATTAGTCAGAAAGTGTGTATCTAGATTCTATTTGATTTCAAAAATGAGTATAAAATCTGTATTATTTATGTAAGCATTAAGAGTAACTAGGTACAAACTTAAAAAGAAAATACTGTTTTTTATCTGAAATACAACTCTAAATAATAGGTTTTCTGCTTTCGAAACTATTTACAGGCTCAGTTTAATAGCAGTTACACTCATTTATCATACTTGAGCAAATACACTCAGTGGTTAAATTAAGGTTTATGTTTATATCCATGCTTTAGTGGGTATAATTTGTACTGTTTTAGAGGTGCATGTGTGTTGAAAAAAGTGTGGCGCCTTGTAAAGCCTAATGAAAGTCAATTAAAACATTCAGTTTGATTACATCTGAGCTGTAAAGTTTATGGGGTGGCCACTGGACAAGCTAGCTAAGTACTATAACACACCAGAGAATGGCACTAAAATATAACAGCACTGCAAACACAGTAACAGATGACATTGCATTTTTGCATAGATAATATCTGCATAAAAACAGCTTACAGTTCATAAAATACTGTACATTAAATAAAGCAACAGTGTTGGGGTAAGCACTTTACCAGTTAGATTACTATGTGCTAACAATTTCTTAATATATGGTAAAGTTTGCATTTACCTAAAAAGTTAAAGATCAAAACTGTATTATTGCCCCTTTCGCACTATATTTTGGTACATGAAGGTTTTAACAAAATATATTTAAATTGTTTACAACTTTATTTATTTGGAGTAACACTTTATTTTGATTCATTTAAAGGGATAGTTCACCAAAAAATTTAAATTCTGTCATTAATTACTCACCCTCATGTCGTTCCAAATATGTAAGACCTACGTTCATCTTAAGATATCTATGGTCAAAAAAGGATATTTTTGATCTGTGAGCTTTCTGACCCTGCATAGACAGCAATGCAACTGACATGTTCAATGCCAAAAAGGTAGCAAGAACATCAATAAAATAGTCCATGTGAACCAAAAAATAGCCATGTTATGGCAGAATGGTGGCGAAGACTGACACATAAGAGAAGAAATTGTTGAATAAAGTGGTTATTTTTCTTTCTTTGCACACAAAAAGTCTTCTCGTAGCTTTATAACATTACAGTTGAACGACTGATGTCACATGGACTATTTTAATGATGTTCTTACTCCTTTTCTCAAATGTGTTTCAAACCCTGTCCTTGTTGCATGCATGCAAACCATGCCTCTAGCACAGAGCTCTCATTCTAGAAGATACAGAGCCTTAGCCAACTGGTGGTGAGATGCAATATGAAAGCATATGAAAGGTTACGGCACCCATCCACACGTGGTCTGGTGTGACTTGTTAAATGTCCTGTGGAGTGAGCTTCTGGCTTATTTGTTTACAAGATGAGTTCAGTCAAAGCTACAGAGTACATGTTCAGGAGGGTGGCGTTCTTTGTAGTCGCCCAACATGAAATTAAAACAACATTATGTTCTTACCACACAAGAATTTTTATGCTCACCCATAAAAGGGGTCAATAAAAGAGACGCCTAATGATTCCTGCACACAAAAACACACAAACCTGCTCACGTATACACCAAAAGCCAGTGTATCTGTAGACATTCACATACACAAATACATATTAGTTACATAATAATTAATCTCAATTCTTGAGCAATACTTAGGATGGTTAAGGTGTTAATCTTCAATTGTAACTGCTCAGATAAAGGACTGAAGGTACATTAGGAGGTATAAAGTGGCTCTAATGATGTGTGTGCAGATATGTGTATTAATAAAGCTGAATAAAGTGACTCATTACTCCTCGGTACACTTGCTTGTTCGTTAATTCGTTCATACCTTCCTTCATTTGGTCGTTCACACATTGGTTCCAGGTGTGAGAGGCAGGGCAGAATGTGAGTTAAGGTATGAGAATGTACTTAGTCAAGAATGTGTCTGCATATGTGTACGTGTGTGAGGAGGCAAATAAATACCATACACTGCGGGGGCCGGTTTTTGTGGGTACCAGGGTGTTTTTTAGCCTAAGAAAAGGCGTCTGTACTCAGCTTAATTGCCCCTCACGCCCTGAGGGATCCTGGTATCCAATGTGGACATAGTTTGCCGGTCTGCAGGGGGGTGTACAGTGTGGAGACACAGAGGGCGGTACTTCCGTTGGCCCCTGTGGTCCACCGAAGGGGGATCAGTGTGGGATGTCTGCTCGGGCATTGGGCCCCTGCTTCTGAACACCCCGCTGCTACACAGCCTAAGGGTTCAGCGACACCTGGCTAGTGAAAAGAAATATACGGCTAGACACGCTAGAGATCTGCTATAGATGCAGTTGAGACTGACTCGGGTACTTTGTTTCCTACCATGTTCTCACACACAACACCTCCTAAAATATATCAACAGTGATGAAACAAGGATGGGAATCATAAGGAATTTAATGATTGCAATTACGGTTCTGATCAGTCTTAAAGGGATAGCTCACCCAGAAATGAAAATTCGGTCATTAATTACTCACCCTCATGTCGTTTCAAACCGCAAGACCTTCGTTCATCTTCTGAACACAAATTAAGATATTTTTAATGAAACCGAGAGCTTTCTGACCCTGCATAGACACAACGCAACTACCACATTCAAGGCCCAGAAAGGTAGTAAGCACATCGTTAAAATAGTCCATGTGCCATCAGGGGATCAACCGTAATTTTATGAAGCTATGAGAATATTTTTTGTGCACAAAGAAAACAAAAGTAACTTTATTCAACAATTTCACAGAAACCGATGTACACCCCTGAACCTTGAAGACTGACATGGCAGAGAAGAAATTGTTTAATAAAGTCATTACTATTGTTTAATAAAAAATATCTTCGTGAAGATAAACAAAGGGCTTACAGATTTGGAACAACATGAGGGTGAGTAATTAATGACAGAATTTTAATTTTTGGGTGAACTGTTTAAAATATAAATTTTTTAAAAATTCCATTGGCAAAAGACAAGATAATTTATTAACTATTAGAATTTAAAACAATTCTACCAAGTGGAAAGACTTCTTAATGACTTTCCACTATCTTTTTATAGGCAGTATAAATGCAATCCAACAACTGGCCTAAACAAACATAAAATTGTGGTAATATGGCCTTGATTCACTAAAAAGCTCATAAGAGTCATTCATTCAGCAATCAGACCACACTCCTCGTGTGATTTTGTTGCACTAAAAAGAACTAACTCAGGCTACAATGGCCTTGTCCCAAATGGCAGACTCCTTGGGCACTCGTGGTCTTACAATGGCTGCCACATGGGTGTTAAGTCCATGAGACTGTAGGGTGTTCCATTCAACATTTTAGCTTTCAGAAGGGTGCCTGCGCCCTGAATCCGCACCTCTGCTAAGCTCGAACGGAGGCGGGTTCCACAGCAGACTTGGTGGCATTACCTTACAAAAGTGTGGACTCAGAGGAAGATTGCGAGGGTTTAGGGAGCCATTTGGGAGTCACTGGTTGCAGAGTATGAGTCTGACTCACTAAAAAGAACTTGTTCGTGAGAGTCATTTGTTTGGTAACTTGACTACACTGGTCACACTATACGTTTCTGACTCACTAAAAAGAAGCGGTCTGGTTATTCATTTGGGGATCAGATTCATTTGTCTCGCTGTTTGATCTGCTTTGCAGATTAAAGGACAAGTTCACTTCCAGAACAAAAATGTACAGATAATTTACTCACCCCCTTGTCATCCAAGATGTTCATGTCTTTCTTTCTTCATTCGTAAAGAAATTATGTTTTTTGAGGAACAAATTTTAGGAATGTTCTCCATATAGTGGACTTCCATGGTGCCCGCGAGTTTGAACTTCCAAAATGCAGCTTCAAAGGGCTCTAAACGATCCCAGCTGAGGAAGACTGGTCTTATCTAGCAAAACGAGCAGTTAAATTCTAAAAAAAAAAGTTACAATTTATATACTTTTTAAATCTCAAACGCTCATCTCCGTGCATTCTGGTTCATAACAGTTCGTATGTCAAAAAATTCCCATCTCATTTTCTCCTCCAACTTTAAAATCATCCTACATCATTGTTTTACCCTTTTTTTGTAAAGGGTGTTTGACCTCCTTGCATGTTCACTTTGTAAACACTAGGTTGGTACTTCCGCAGCAATCTAGGATGATTTTGAAGTTGGAGGAGAAAATGAGATGGGAGTTTTTCAACATACCCTAAACTGTATTGACCCGGAATGCACAGAGTTCAGGCAGAGCTAAACAAAGATGAGCATTTGAGGTTAGAAATTTTTTTTTTAGAAAATAACTGGGCGTTTTGCTAGATTAGACCCTTCTTCTTTGGCTGGGCAAAGAGGCCTTTGAAGCTACATTTAAACTGCATTTTGGACGTTCCAACTCACAGGCATCACAGAAAAACAATGTTTACCTGAACTGAAGAAAGACATGAAGAAAGAAAGACATGAACATCTTGGATGACAAGGGCGAGTAAATGATCTGTAAATTTTTGTTCTGGAAGTGGACTTCTCATATAAGTAGCAGCATTGTGGTTCTACTGAATATCAGTGTAGGAAATAATTTTTTTAGTATGGCAAAATCCACGTTAGCAGAAGAAGAACTCAGGTGTGAGAACTGTTACGGAACACCTTTCGGTTCTGCTATTTTAAAAATAAGGAGCCGAACTGAATTCCTTTCAGAATAAAGCACAGTCGACATTGTCAGATCTTCACAAAGGACAAAACTGGCAGTGAATGTGAACCTCTACTTATGAGAAACATTGGGAACTATATGGGTTTTTCTCTCCCTTTTTATCAGTGCGCAGCACACACCACGAGATCCCACACCCCTGCTTCTGCGCTCTGGATCTCAAACTTTTTCCAGCACCGGTGGCTTAACATCCCCGGCAGCGATCGTCTCCATGGCACCATCTGAATGTTCCCTTTGTTCAAAAATCCCAGTTCCATTTACTTACAGTACACACAGACAGAGACACGCACATTCACATACAGACACACAAGAAAAATTTGAATTATGACTTTATGTCGAGGCTTAACCTGACATGGAGGAAATTAGAGCTAGAGCATGAAAACATCATACTTCTTCAAGAAAAAGCCATAGATGTTTAGGAAAACCGACCATGCACAAAAAATAAAGTGGAGCTATGATATTTTCTCTGGCTGGGTTGGTGGAAATGCATTATGCTGAATGTGTATGATGCAGACAACAACTAAAGAGCTATTTGTACTCAAGGGGCTTCTTACTGTAGGAGTCTGACACTCGTGCTTGGATCTGCTGCTGTTCATGGTGTGCCCACAGGTTCCTCGAGTAGTTAATGCCTGCATTTAAGACAGGTGAATGTTGTGGTCAAACCCAGTGACACACAGTTCATAAAATGTATTAGCAGATAAATCATCAATATGCTTTTAACAGCACATATGGCATTGTCTGTTCTTTTTGGATGTGCTTTGAATAATGTTTCCAGGGATGCAGTCATATTCAAACTCTGGCCAATACCAATAAGCCAATTTTTTTTAGAATTCTAAATTATTTTGTCTAAATAAATTAAAAATAAAACAAGGGCCAGATTTACTAACAGTATGCGCCAGCACAAACTCTTTTTTTGATGTTAAAAACTACTGTCAGGATTTACTAAAGACATACAGTGAAAAATTAGCAATGAAAAGGCATGGACAGTTATTTTTGTGGCTGACCTTGTTGCTTATGAATTTCACATACAAAATTTATGAGAAGATAAAAATAGGAGAAATGAGCATGCACAACACCTAATATCAACCAATACAATACTGATCAATTAACGATTCAAGACATCTGCAAAGATTTGAGGTTGCACTGATGTTGAACAGTTCTCCAATTTATGATAAGCATGATCAAAGTTGCTGCTTTGCATGGGTGACAGCCTTTTGCAAGACATTCCCACACAGAATATGAATCAATAACTGTTATTTATGTGATTTTTTTCATCAGATCTCATAACTATTCATTTCCCAAAAGGTAAAAATAGATATTGGAATTGAGATGTTTTGCCATGAAAGCCAAGACAGGTCATTCATCTGACTGACTTAATTCATCATATCTAATTACGCGTTGCCACGACAACCTAATGGAAACAGCCAACTGGATGTACCTGGCTGCTGGATACAGTACACAGACCCTGATGATATTAATCAATGCGAAGAGAGGTATGACTGTCTCCTGGCACATGGAGGGAGAAAGCACTGCGTGCTGGTTTTATAAAAACATACAAGAGACCATCTTTTGAAAAATGATGTGCGTTCACATCCCTGTGTGTGTTCATGAGCGGTGAAATCATTTTATGAGAGAGGTGAGACACAGTGCAAAGACATAACAGTCATTTTTAGAATAAGAGAGAGTGATAGGAATAAATTGGCCAGACGTCGCTCTTTATGAACCAAGTACTGCTGGCTCCACTCTGCATTTTCTTACATAGTCAACCTGTGATCATTTTAGCTCGGCAACAGGAAAAGATCTAAGCGTCAGTAATTTTCTGTAGTGAATTTTAGATGTAAATAGGTCTCAGCCATTACCTCAAGTTCAACGGTCTGGAGTTCAGTCGTTTTCGCACGTGAACGGCCCTTCCAAAGAGAGGGAGAGCATATGAAGATTACAGCTAAATCTTATTTCCAGGCCTGCCGTTATGTTACGCTTGGGGGGTGATTTCAAAAGAACAAATCTAACTTTTTTTATTTTTTGGACTGTGACGGTTGCGATTTACAACAAGGCAACTCCCAGTTTGTTTTCGATGTTGTTGTATTGGTTACTGGCAATGGTGAGTCAATGGGATTGAATAAAAGGACCACTTGTGAGTCTCTGTACAAAGAGTGTTGCTATTCAAGTTTAATTTATAGCTCCAGACCTCTAGTGTTGTCAGACAGTCAGCACATTGGATATGTGTACATTTTGGTGATCTCTGTAAAATAAATTAATGCCAGTCTGTGGGGACTAAGATTAGCAAGTTTATTTCTGAATATTAAATTGTGCTGAAACACAGGCCTTCATGTATTTGCAAGTTAAACTGTTTGAAAATGCAAGTCACTTCAGGTCAAAAACATCAATTACATCAATTACACTAGCCCACAACAGTAATGGTGGCTCCTTATGTAATATGTTATTGGCTTCGTTGCCAGATTAGGGTTGCCAAGTGCTGCCAGGTCTTTTCTTCAAAAATGATCTTTCATCTCTTGGGACAGCTTGGTTGGAGAAAGGTTACGTAAATAGGTTAAGTATGAATAAAATTAAGCATTAGCTTCAACAAGGCCTCTTTCAACGGTGTCAAGATTTTTTTGGAACCGACCGGGAAAAAAGTCAACAGCCTTGAGTAACATGGCAGCTCTGGGCTACACAGCAGAGAGTCCGGGCCTAGTATCCACTGGGTCAAGGTAATCACAAGCACATATGATTTTGATCTGAATTTGGCAAAAATGATGACATAAAGGGATAAGAGAAAAAGCTATTTTCTCTTGACTCAAGATGAATTCAAGGAAGCTGGCTGTCATGGTAACTGCAAGCAACAAACATGAACTGAACGTTCTACAGCTCCTAGATCTGTTATCCGTAGTGTTTCACAGTATTATACATTGTTTTATTTTCCAAATTCTGAAAGGAACAACCTCAATACAGACTTTATTTGTCTTCCAATGTACTAAAGGTCCTAGTTACAGAGGGTGAGAGAAACAGATGAAACATGCATGAAAAGTGTTTGAGAAAATAAACACTGACATTCAGCTATTCCCAAACTGACTCATACATAGACAACACTTACAAAAAAAGGAGGTCACATCGAGAGGTAGGAAAATGCAGATATTAAAATACATATCAAATGAGTGTGATAAGTAAAACCATTTTTTAGTCTTTATATTGACTTCCTTGAAATTATATTGAAATATAAAATCCTTTCTTCCCGTTGCACAACATAATACCAATGCTTTATCACTTAATAATTTTACTTAAAGGAATAATTCACCTAAAAATGAAAAATCTGTCATTAATTACTCACCCTCATGTCTTTCCAAACCTCTAAGATCTTTCTTCATCTTCAGAACACAAATTAAGATATTTTTGATGGAATCCAAGAGCTTTCTGACCCCGCATAGACAGCAATGCAAGTACCACTTCAAAGCTCAGAAAGTTAGTAAGGACATCATTAAAATAGTCCATGTGACATCAGTGGTTCAACCTTAATTTTATGAAGCTACGAGAAAACTTTTTGTATGCAAAGAAAACACAAATAATGACTTTATTCAACAATTTCTTCTCTTCTGTGTCAGTCTTCATTGTGCGTGTGGTGGTGCTGCTGACGCAGGACAAGCAGAGGAAGATGCAAGCTGTACATAAATAAATCTTTGTAAACGTGTCTGAAGATTTCGACAGAGAGGATGACAGACGATGAACTAAGAGACCACTCTCGTGAACGCGCAGCGGAGACTGACACGGAAGAGAAGAAATAGTTGAAAAAAGTTGCTATTTTTATTTTCTTTGCACAGAAGGTATTCTCGTAGCTTCATAAACTTAAGGTTGAACTGTTGGTGTCCTATGGACTATTTTAACAATGTCCTTACTACCTTTCTGGGCCTTGAACGTGTCAGTTGCAGTTGCAGGGATTTCATCAAAAATATCTTAATTTGTGTTACGAAGATGAACGAAGATCTTATGGGTTTGGAACGACATGAGGGTGGGTAATTAACAACAAAAATCGAATTTTTGGGTGAACTATCCCTTTTAGTTTTTGCTTTTACATCATTTAAATAATACTGTTCCATACGTAATATTATTTTAGTTGTCAGAAATATGTGTTTGGCAAAAAGTCTTATTGAGACTTAATTTATTATTATTTTAAATGAGCGAAATCTTTTTCTAAAACATACTGATGAGTTGACATGCAAGATCAGTTTTTAATTAAGTATTTTAACTGTTTTTTACCAGTTTTAACAGTTCAAAAGTCATGCAACGTTTCATCCATAACAATTGAGAGTCAGCTGATGCAGGCTTGACTGACATGACCTGCCAGCATTAACGCTACGCTTGATTGTTAATGAAATGTTCAAATCAAAATTAACATAAGATTTGCATAGTCAATTGCACAAATGAAGATGATTGAAAAGACATGAAAAATATTGTTTATATTGTTTGCTCAATATATTGTTTATTAGTCTATGTACACATGCAGACTGATGTCTTTGTTGTTGACTGCATGCCATGAGCACTGAACAGCCCTAATAAACAATAAGCTAACACGGCTTCGACGAATCCAATGTAGCCTTTCAACTGCTCAACCCGAAATACAACCAAACCACCACACGCTGTGTTCCATGGCGTCGCGCGTTCATAAACGCTTTGCGCAGCGGGGTTCGCGATCGCATGTTTTCAGTGCTGATCTCATGCAGGCTGTCTGGCGGAGACGGGCAGCGTTCTCTGGGCTGTAATGTTTCAGTCTGACCAGAAACTATGTGGGAGCGGGAGCACTCGCCGCGGTTTCACTGCCATGGCACTCTACCACAAACCACTGGGCGGCTGCCCAGGGCACTAGAGTCAGAGCGCTGGCAGAGGCTTTCCCCTGTGGAGCACCTCCGTGTCGTGCACGCAGGCCCACGGAAGTCCTTATGCCATTGGTGGATTTCTGCCTCAAGCATACCACTTCAAAAACAGACTGAACAGCAAAAGGACAACCCCCTGGTAAAAAAGGACAACCTCTATGTTTTCGTGCAGGTCATTTTACTCTCCCCGATGTCTTCCACCACTTATTCCCTGCATATCATTTCCCTCTGAGAGCTGAAGAGATTTTCCATGGCATTTGAACTGGAAAGAGTGGCCTCAGCCAATCCATCAAAAGAATGTGGTCGAATACTGAATTTGCCTACTGGGAAAAGAAGGCAGTCTGATAATTTAAATGTGTTCTAGCCATCATATATTTATTTACCTATGCATTCAGTAAAGAGATTATAAAGAACATGGGCCCGCTCTGATGTTTGTTCATGTTACCATGGAGAATGCATAATAACCAGTAGGGTATAGTGTTCAGAATCTGTTTTACTTCTCTAAACTCAGTGGTTGACTGTCTATTTATTTCCCCGTCCTGAATACTTTGACACTAGTATATATCAAAGCCTCTTTTTTGGACTTTAAATAAACTTTGGTCCATGTTGTGAAACCTCAATATGTGTCTATGTGGTAAGAGACACAAATGGGTTGAATGATGAAAAGATGGTGAATCTGAGTTAACTTATTAGAAAAATACATAAATCAATATGTAAATCACACTACAAAATGAATACTTTTAGTCGGCAAGGACACATTAAATTGACCAATAGTAATCATAATGTTACAAAATAAATATCTATTTTTATAAAATGCATAAAAAAATGAAAATTCTGTCATTAATTACACACCCTCACATCGTTCCAAACCATAAGATCGTCATTCATTTTCGGAAAGCATGTGTTATGGTAGTCTCATAAACACGGCTGAGACTGACACAAAAGAGAAGAAACTGTTAAATAAAGTCTTTGTGCACAAAAAGTATTGAAAAGTTGAATCACTGATGTCATATGGACTGTCCGCTTGTTAAGTGGTGATATTTTCGGATCCAAGCCTCAACTTGCTTTACTTGATAATGCTATCTCAGCAGTCGTTTATGAGCACTGTTTATACATATTAAACATTTAAGCTAAACGTTTTCAAACTTATGATAGTGTTGCACGATTAATCAAAGGCGACTGTCATGCGCATTTTTTCAGTGGAGCCGGTTGTGTGATCAGTAGTAAATCTCTAGCAGCTGCTTTCAGATGGAGCAGCATTTAGTACACAGAGCCGTAGTTCACTGAAAAGCTACGCTATATCGCGTTCAGTATTGCAGATGATTTAATTACGCAATTATGAAATTGAAAAAAATCGTTCACGATAATGACAGCTGTTTGCGTAGCTTCTTAGTGAACTACGACTCTATGTAGAAATGCTGCTACATGAAATGCTGTTTATTCAGCTAGAGCGATCGTGATATGCTGGTTTCTTCTTCAGGTGTATTTGGAGTTTCCGTGCGAGAGCGCCCTCTGGCCTTCAGATGGAGATTTACTGCTGATCACAGAACCGTGCTTCACTGAAAGATACGCATGACAATAGCAGCTTTTGATTAATCGCGATTGTGATTCATTTCGATTTATCATGCAGCCCTAACTTAAGGTGTACACTACAGTCTCTGTGCTCACAGAGTTCGAAACACAAATAATTTTTATATTTATTTATTTATATTAATATTATATTGTCTGGCTATCTGGGATTTCGGTATAGAGTTAAGGTTAGGATTATAATTTTTTTGGTAGTATTATAATCGCATTGTGAGTGCATATTAGCATTTTTTTTTGTTTTCTCGTGGTATCTGATAGTGTTCGGACGTGTGACATCAGACTTAACAAGTGGATTTTAACCTTGTCCTTACTACCTTTCTGGGCACTGAACGTAGTAGTTGCACTGGTGTCTATGGAGTTTGAAACGACATTAGGGAGAGTAATTAATGACAGAATTTAAATATTCTGGGTGAACTGTCCCTTTAAGTGCAAAAATGTAGTCAAAAGCCTCCTCTAAGAAAATGTTTTAAAGCATTTACAGAAATTAATGATTTAATAAGATTACATCAAGTCTTCATCAGGCATTTACATCATCAGGCTTTTATAAAGGCCTAGACAGAGAATACGCCTGGAAAGTGTGACAGACGAGAGAATGAGACACAGAGAACAACTAGAGGTAAATATAGGACATTAATGTAATAATTACACTGCAGCCAGAATCTAATTCGATACAGTCGAGTTAATCAATATGGGTTTTGTTTTTTAAAGTCAAAGACATAAAATCTAGCATGTGCTTTTAGCTACTGGGTTCACAAGCTGCCAAGTGCATGTAACCACTTCTGGAACGAGAACAGGGGCCTTCCCTCAATTCCACAGAGAGACAGCCTCTGATGCAATGTGGAGCCCTTAATACGACAAACCCACACAACCACTCAAACGACGGTAAACAAAACTTTGGTGACTGGTAATTTGATGGTGAGCGCAATCTTCCAAGATAGGCCCAGAGGATTCTGTCATGTTTTTGGTTTGTTTTCATTTAGGGCAAACGGCAAGAAAGCAGGCAGAATACTTAGCCCAGAAATGTAAAATTGGTTCTTCACATCACACTGGATGGAAATATCGCACTAACCAACACCGTGTCGGTTTGAGAGCGATGACGATCAAGGCAAGGCGAGTGGACGAAACTGAGCCGTGACGTAGTTTGAGGTGTTTGCGTTTTAGCTTGCTCTCGCTTTGATGGTTTTCACAGCGAAGCTGTGGCTTAGAGTTTCAGCATTATATAACAGCCGGTCAGTTTTCTGTGGGTCCTCATCTGTCTGTTGAGGAGTACAATGACATCACAGGCCGTTTCAGGGTCAGTAGAGCAAAGTTACACAGACAGCTTTCACTGTAGAGATGCTACTGGTGCACACATTATCCTGCTGTCTCTTGCAATTCAATCCTACTTATAAATAGAACACGCTTTATTTGAAACATTATGCTAAATGTTAATACATAAATGCACTTTTTTTTCAGAACAAACTCTCTTCAGAAGGCAACAAATTCTTTGGAGCATTTCACCACATTGTTTTGACTCAACCAAGGAACGTCTTTGTCGTTTCGTTTTGTCGTCAAGTGATGTGGCTGCTTGGGTTACTGTTTATTTTAACATAATTACAAGTAAAGAGGGCAGCGGGTGAAATGATGGAGAGACAGAAAGAAAGACAAAGAGAGAGAGACTAGAGGGAGCATAAGTAAAAAGAATTGAGGAATATCACATTTCCAGCTTGCAACAATCCATGGAACACACATATTTTGCAAAAGCACAAAGACGTTGTTGACTGAAAGGGACGTTATGTGCCAAGCTACAATAAACACTATTCATCTTGGATCTTGAGCACTCAGACTTCTAACTCATGAATCCTTCTCATTTCCACAGACTATTCCAGATCTGTGTGGAAGTAAGAAAGAGATGAACATATTAAGAAATATTCAGTAGAATCCAAAAGACCACTAGTGAAAACACTTCTGTGTTGCCTTTGTTAGATTTAATGCCGTTTTATATTATCAGCATAACACTTTGAGTAAAAAGGGCCTTAGTATTTAGTACGTCTCCTAGCTGTCTGTACAAAGGAGTTCATGTGATAAGTAACGCATTTATTTGATTAGTGACCTAAAATAGTGCAGAATATTATAGATTTCTTTTTCATTTTACATCATAAATCTTTGTTTTAAGTATTTCCAGGTTTAAATTAGATTAGGAAGGCCAGCTTTTCAAAGTGGTCTCACACTTCTGGATCTGTACTTCACAGTTTCAAAACAGTGATTGCGGATTGTTTATGTCTTTGGGTAGGGGTAAGCGTTTGCTCTTTTCCTCGGCCTCAGACAGGCTCTCTGCAGGGTGTCACCGAGTCAGGGGAAGCCTCTGGAAACTCGCCTCAGCTCACTGATCATTCCTGACGGCTTTTTGGAAACAATGTGGAGAAACACGCTACCCATGGCACATACTGTATGTACTCAGACATTTAAAAGGTCCACATGTTCTTTCAACTCTTTTCACTTTTTTCTCTTATAAACTTCACAGAGATGTCTTTCTTCCTCTTCGAAGAGTCATGTTCGAAAGCAAATGGCACCAGTCAAAATCCTACAACATTTCAGTGAAAGCTTCAAGTGAAACAGACAAGTTGACTCATAAAAGAATCATAAGAAATATACGCTGAAGGTCGAAAGAGTTCAGAATGGTAATCTGTACTCCATGGCATAAACGCCTGAAACAAAGACTCTTTGAGAGGTATTTTATGTTATGTGCATTGGCAGCACCAAATATGATGGTTTATGGCACAGATTACTAAAGTCAGAAGATCTAAACTTCTTTTATTGAAAGAACACTTCAAAGTGATGCTTTCACATTACCAGTGCATTACGTATAAGATCTTTCCCTATTTCGGAGGAACCGCATAGTCCATTTGCACTAGGGCTGGGTTTTGAAACAAATTTCAAGATTCGATTTGATTTCGATTATTTTGGATATACATCAGGTACAGTACATGCCAAATTTTCTCAAGAAAAAAAAAAAACCCTCAACTAACGCTGTAAAATATACATGAGAGCCAGTTGACACTACATTACTAATACTGAAGGTTAAACTTGACTGATTTGTATACAATGTACGTTAATCGGTAAATGTGACGTTACATGACATTGTTTACAAGCTGTTATAGTGACTTTTTTGTGCAGTTGAAACATGGTTTGAACAATTACATGAGACAGCATATGGATTTTGGTAAGTTGTACATTTTCTTTTAACAACAACCTTCGAATGTTTATTCATGTTTATTTTGTGCTGAAGCTGGTAATAAAGCACAGGACATGATCAGTTCACATGCCCTTTGCACTCCCACTTCTCTTGAGGCTTAGTTTCATATGAAAAGCAACAAAGCAAAACGTTTTTTGCGATTTATTGGATAGGAGGTGAGCTACAATGTTCCGTTCATTAACTGAAAACAGCCTAGAATAATCGATTCTTGGGATTAATAATCACTACCAGTTAGTAAAAATGAGAATTGAATAAAATCTTATTTGTATGCCTCAAAATCTGAAGGACTTTACAGAAGGATCTGTAAAAGTATTACCGGTTATAAATTTTCCTTCTCTGAAATAATCATCATTGCCTTTTGCACTACTGTTACTGGCCCAAGGTTTGAGAGAACTTTGTGGCCAGGTTTATAAATTATTATTTATTATAAACTATTATTTTAATGATATTTTTTTAAATATATAACTATTAATATTTAACAAACTGAATTCATCTAAATTCATGTTCAGTGTCATCATCAGTTGTGGATGGATGAAACACAGCAAGCATCATCCTTCTATAAACAGAAAGATTTTGTCTGACACTGAGCTCATGAGGCCAGGGAGAATTCTTTGGAGCTTATTACAGAAGCTTGTGTTTTTGGACACAGTTTTCTTGGAGACTGTCATCTCATGCAGACTCGTCTCAACCACTGTTCTGCCCTTCCAAGGCCTCCAATACACTGGTCAAGCTCCAGGCTCAATATTTTCTCTCATATCAGTCTGAATCGGGACGCATGTCCGCCAGGCTTCTGTCTAACAGAAGAAAGATGACGTGGGCTTGAAGTCAAACACACCTCACTGTCCAAAGCACATATTCAGGAGGATTTAGCGGCCCATGCAGTGTGAACTCGAGGGTAATGGCCGTCACCAGGGTAATGGACATTCACGGCGGTTGAGAGCTCTGATCCGGGAACTATGTGGCGAAACAAAGAGGAAACAGAGGATTGTAATCTGGAGAAACCCATGCGGAGAATATTTTGGAAACTGCTATGACATTATTAAAGGAGAACTCCACTTCCAGAACAAAAATTTACAGATAATGTACTCACCCCCTTGTCATTCAAGACCAGTCTTGAAGAAATTATGTTTTTTTGAGTTAAACATTTCAGGATTTTCTCCACATAATGGACTGATATGGTGCCTCGAGTTTGAACTTCCAAAATGCAGTTTAAATGCGGCTTCAAACGATCCCAAATGCGGTTGTAAACGATCCCAGCCTAGGAAGAAGGGTCTTATCTAGTGAAACGATCAGTTGTTTTCATAAAAATAATACAATTTATATACTTTTTAATCTCAAACGCTCGTGTCTTGCTCTGACTGAACTCTGTGTATTCTGGCTCAAGACAGTTAGGATATGCTGAAAAACTCCAATCATATTTTCTCCCTCAATTACAAAAATGATTTCAAAATCATCCTACATCGCTGCAGAAGTACCGACCCAGTCTATACAAAGTGAACATGCAAAGAAGATCAAACACTCTTAACAAAAAGGTAAAACTGCGATGTAGGACGATTTTGAAGTTGAGGGAGAACATGAGATGGGAGTTTTTCAACATACCCTAACTGTCACGAACCGGAAAAAACAGAGTTCAGGCAGAGTAAGCCAAGACAAGTGTTTGAGATTAAAAAGTATATAAATTTTATTATTTTTATGAAAATAACCGATTGTTTCACTAGAGAAGACTCTTCTTCCTCGGCTGGGATTGTTTACAACCACATTTGGGATTGTTTGAAGCCGCATTTAAACTGCATTTTGGAAGTTCAAATTCGGGGCACCATAGAAGTCCACTATATGGAGAAAAATGAAATGTTTTCCTCAAAAAACATAATTTCTTTACGACTGAAGAAAGAAAGACATGAACATCTTGGATGACAAGGGGGTGAGTACATTATTTGTAAATCTTTGTTCTGGAAGCGGATTTCTCCTTTAATGCAGCAGTTTCCTAGAAATATTACATTATTAAATTTTGTTGCCTCTACTTGGGTAACTATGCTAATAATGCCACCAGTATGTACCTCTAGACTGGGTGGTCAAAATGAGGAATGTGACCTGCGAGTGTCTTGCAGTTCTACACAACTAACTAAACAAACAAAAGCTAAAAACTGATTTATATTTATATATTTATATATATATATATATATATATAAACATATACATACACACACAATTATATTAACATAGCAATTTACATATATAAAAATAAACACCATATTCACCCCCCATTCGCAAATAATGCCATCTGCATGTACCTCAGCTGCCCATACTTAAATATTAACTTTGTCTGCATAACTGTAACTTGATACAACATGTAACAACACTCCTAACTTTCAGTGGTTTTGCAAACGTGATTGCTGACACATCTCTGGCCTAGTAGTGTAAAACTGTGGTAACTCTCAAGGCCACTCACTTGTGCATGGACCTAATACGCCACTCCTGAGACAGCTATAAGAAACTCACTGGCAGTAAGTGAGTCCCAGAAGGCCACTGAAAGCCTTGACTCTTCCACTCCCACCTCTCTTTTCCTCTCTTCCATCTCTTTCCTCCCCCTAGTCATTTTTAACAGGTCTGTAAAACTTCCTTGCAAGGGTGTGAGGTCGGTTTACTGGTCTCCTCATCAGAGTCATGAGTGTTTATTTAGGCACTGGTCACTTGAACTTACATTTGTTACATTGAGGATATCTCTAGTGTTTGCGCCTTCATTAAACTATGACAATAATACAATATATTACAGTATAAATGCAACGTAATGAATTTTCGGACTCCCTGCATGTGCCCTACATCCAGCATTTCATATCACCAAGGCAATGAAAGCATCAAGCAAACTGTAAAATGTCAGAAGATGGAACTATTTACAAAATATTCAGTTTTTCAAATGACTCAGCTTGGCAGGTTAACATAGGCTTTACAGCATATTATATTATTTCATCCATAAACAAGCTAATTACAAAAAGCAGCCATGAATGTGGCTTACTCATTCTACCCGTGTTCTGTCCTCCATGGCTTTCCACTGATTTAGACACTAGGACCCTTTCACTGCAGTCAAATTAAAGTGAGCCACCAAGGACAAAATAGCACAAACATCTGTGTGGATCAGTTCATCTAAATTGTACTTAATCTACAAAGTTGCATTGGGACAATTAAGAGTTTATCCAAAACAGAGAAAGAAATATGATAGAATAAATGATTTTTCAGACCATCAGTGTATGTGTTTTTGTCTAAATGGGTTGCGTTAGCGCCTGTCAGAATTACTTAGCAGCACAGACCGGCTGCTGCTGGGCCCAGCTTCTGGTTTGGACTGGTTAGGAACCGAGGGCGGATACTCAACCCGGTCAGTGGTTTCATGCAGCCTGTGGTCAGTCTTCAGTCCAATGTACTGTAGGCTGCAGTGACACACACTGCGAGTGTGTGTGTGTGTGTGTGTGTGTGTGTAATCCACAGAGGTCCCTGACCACCCAAGCACATCCATTCTCAAATGAGCTGAAAAATGTGTTATTGTCTGTCAAAAATGATACACGTTTGACAGATTCAAGGTTAAGGGAGGGTGAAAGCTTTAGCACGCAAGCTCCTGGAAGTACAGTGGCTATTTCCTGTAACAGTGTAATACTTTCTCAATTCTCATGACCAAGTCCGAAGAAAGACGAGCCAGGTTTAATCAGTTTAAAATGTACCTAAAATATCTAATATAAACCAATTAACAAATAAATAAATAAAGACTGCTCAGTGTTAGCATTAGGTAACCGTAGTACTTAAATATGCATTCATTATAACAAATATTTATATTTAGAATTGTAGTGTCTATACACTTTTGACACTACCATCCAAAATTTCATTGTTGGTAGGATTTAAAAAATACAGTAAAAACAGTAATTTTGTGAAATATTATTACAATTATTACAATTGACTTTAAAGGGGTGCTATTATGCTTTTTCACTTTTAGAATTTTAGTCAATGTGTGGTGTGTATCTTTGGGGATAAAAAAGATCTACAAAGTTACAAATACCAAAGTCTATATTTCGTTTTTAAAAAATCTCTTTTCAAGAACTACAACAAACGGCTCCTTTGGACACAGCATTTGTTTTCTGCATGCAATGATATCACAACGTGGTCCATTAGAATATTTTAAATTAAATCCCACCTACGGAAATTCGAAATGTTGGGGGGTGGGTAGGTCCGGAATTAGCCTAACTTTAGCGATGCAGCGCAGAGAGACGCTTCAACAAGCCGCAGCGCGGCGGGTACAAACACAAGCATTGACTAGAGTGGCCGCGTCAGGCCGTAACACGCCGCAGTGTCTGGTAAGAGCTTTATTCATCATACAGTGGAAATAGCTTCACTTATAACGCAAGTGTTTTTTAAAATGCGTACACTTGCACAAGAATAGGCTAGGCTAAGCAGTGATGATGCTCTTTGATAATGTTAGGCTGTTTTTAGGCTTATGCTGGAGCTGGTTTCAGGCAATGGAAATAAGTATGTAAATAATTAAATAAATTAGTACGATAATATCATGTATTGGCGATCTCGCAGGCTGATGATAGGACCCAACACTACTGTTGCGTATTATTTACTCACTCTCCATGCATCCTAGGTGTATATGACTTCCTTCTTTCAGACGAATGCAATCAGAGTTATATTAAAATTTATCCTGGCACTCCCAAGCTTTAAAATGGCATAAATGGGTGTTTCAGCCCAAAACAAGTCCAATAATGTGCATTCATCCATAATTCATTAACCAGAACATGAAGAATTAGCATAAACCTAGATTAATAACTGAAAATATCTTTCATTGTTAGTTCACTATACAGTGCTTAATCCATTATTTTAAGACAACAAATTGAACCTTATTGTAAAGTGTTAATTTTTTTTACACACTCTAAAAAAAAATGCTAGATGAAAAGTAACCTAGCACTAGGTGAAAATATGGACAAACCCAACAATTGGGTTGTTTTTAAAATTTTTAAATTGCTTTTTAATAAATGTTCACCTTTTGATTATTGCTGACACCGCCATATAGTAATTGTTAAGCAATAGTTAAGTTAAATGAAACTACCCAGAAGGTTGGGTTAAACATTTAACCAAACTGCTGGGTCAAAACAACCCAATCACTGATGACGCCTTTAAAGGTTAAAATGGCCATAAAAGGGAAAAATCTATTTAACCTTATTGGAAAAGATTCCTGTCTATCAGTGTGAACTGACCACCACACAGAATATGAAGAATATACAAAAATTTAAGTAGTCCTTAAGGAGAAAATTTTGTACATTTTAAAGTTAAATTCATCTCTCTGGTGCACTCTGAGTTAAAAATTAAGAGCTCAAAAACAGGTCAGTGTACAAACTAAACAAAGAAAGAAATCTGGTGAATTGACTTGTTCTTAAAGTTTACAGGGAACTCAGTCAGTTGTGATATAGTGTATCAGTCTAAAGTACACTCACGCTGGTCAATTTGGAAGCCAAACAAATTAGAATATTATAATAATAATAATTTTATATTATTATTCCTATGACAGGAATAGCCATATATTGTAAAATAAT